>JAJOOS010017747.1:0-32067 GCA_029582725.1 Solanum chiquidenum | reverse complement strand
TTAATACCGTATTTTAAACATATATATTTGCCCACGTGGACATAAAAAATAATGCAAAATTATAAATAGTAATGTGTCCACGTGGGCACATATATACCTTTAAAATACATTATTAAATAGTTCAGGGGGTAAAAAAATACACTATTAAATAGTCTAGGGAGGTAATAGGTCCTCATGAAAGTTTAGTATCGCAACAACAAATCCAACCAAAGTTGGAATATTTTTCAGACTCTTATCCCAAAAATTATTAATAAAAAGAATAATATGATATGACATTCCATTAAAACTGTGCACTTTGCATTCTTTAAGAAATTAATGAATGAATGAATTGAGAAATGATTTTAAAAAAATAATTAATGTTAACTGTAATAATAGAATAAAAAATGTCTATCTCTTAATATGCCAAAGTAAAAAATTAAAAATGATAAATAATCAAGAATTATTTTTTTTACTGAATATAACAATATGAGTTATTTTAAAATATTAATTTTTTTAATAAAAAATGAATAATGTGACATGACATCTCAATGGGAGAGAGAATAATGTTTTTTCTTTGTCAAGTATATTTTGAGGAAAATATGTAAAGTTGGGTGATATTGTAGTCCTAAAACAAACACAAGTGATATTATTAGGTAATTTCTCAAACATGAATGACTATTTAGGAAATTTACTCTATGTCATGTGTCACTAATCCAAATAGGAACTTGGAGGAAATGGAGAGGAGCCGGATCCGATTTTATAAGCGCACGACAAGGATAAACCACAGTCATATAAATCACCTTGTGGCAATAGTGTAAACCATCCATATAAAATGACTACTAGTATGCTTTAATAAATAATTATTTTCGACTAAAAAAATATGAAAATTTTCAAAAATATATACGTGAGTTTAAATTGCACATGTAAAACTCTCAAACAAATTCATGGAATTTGAACCTTTTGTAAGTTTGATAGGACGTTTGAATTTCAATTTTATTTTGTTTTTTGAAAGTTAAATTGAGGCAATACAATACTCCATAAATAACTTAAGAAATTCTTTTGTGTTTTAGTTGAGATATTTTTGTTAATTTTAATATCAAATTAAATATTGAATAATTTTGAAACCGTAATTAAACGTTAATAAAGGACTGGAAAAGGGTTCATTGGTCTATTTCCTTTTCTTCCCTATTTATATAATATTTTAAAGTATTCGTTGATCCTTTTTTAATTTGTATTTGTTAATCCTGATTATTATATATTGCAATTATTTATATTTATGTATCATAATAAAGTTAAAGAATATAAAAAGTAGAGCTGTCAATATGGGCTGGCCCACTCCATCCGGGCCAATCCATACAGGCTTTGAAATTTGACGGGTCAGGTCGGGCTAGCCCATTTTTGGTGTGGGCCAGAAAATGGTCGGCCCAGCCCACACGTACGTGGGCTATGGGCTTGTCGGGCCAGCCCTCTTTTCATAAAAGTATATTTTTATAATTTTTTAAATTAAATTATAATTTAAAAATATTATCATAAATATCGACAAGATAATATTACATGGTGTTAGTGTTACTACTTGCTAATCAAATCCACAAATAAAACTATCTTTATAATATTTATTAATTTTGATTTCAAGTAAAAGCATAAATAGCTATATAAAAATATTAACTTAATTGTTTTCCAATGATCATAATAAAACACAAAAACTATGACAATATTTCATAAGTTACGGCCTATGTAGTGATTCCTAGAAATTTTAGGGAATTTTTATTTAATGTAATACATATTTTATAAACATAATTTGTATTTAAATTGTAATATTTCAAACTTTAAACTGATTTTGAGTTTAGACCCTTGTTATTTGTAATACTCTATTTTATTTTTAATTAATTTTTATTTGGCCCACGGGCCGGCCCTATCCAAATTTCTCAAGCTTCATAAATCGACAGGCTTATTCAGGCCGGGCGAAAAAGCCCTTTTCTTAAATGGGCTCCAAAAATCATAGCCCAATCCTATCAAATCACGGGTTAGACCAGGTCGATCTAACGGACCTAGCCCATACTGACGGCTCTAATAAAAAGTGATATGAGTCTCTTTTTCGCCAAGAAATGCAATCATATTTTTTTTTGACTTCTCTCTATCTATCTCATTTATGCGCTATAGCCTACATTAAAACATGTAGTATATTAAGAAGCTAAAAATTATTTTTTAAAATTTTCTTTAATATAAAATTTAATGATAATTATTTTATTTACTCCCATAACCTTTTATTATTATAACGTCTTAAATAACTAATAGTCATATTTGTGATATTATTTAATATTCTATATTATAGTCCTAGAATCAGAGACATTTAAGAAGAGATCTTTTATACAAAGCGCATGCAGATAAATTTCCTAATTAATTAGGATAAACAAGAAAGACAAGATAGATGGAAATTTAAGGGGTCAAATATTGAAATTAAGTCTTTTTATTTTCATGTCGTGGACAAAAACCAAACACCACATAATCCTTTTTATTTCATTCATTTCATTCTAATATATTTTGGCTTCTTTTCATTAGTCTTCTCAAGAGCTGTCAATATGGATTGACTCATTTTATCTAAGCTAATTCATACAAATTTTGAAATTTAACGGGATAAATTTAGCTGATTTATTTTTTCGTAAGTTAGAAAATAGTCCGCCCAACCCACAAGTATGTGGATTACATGATGTGGTCGGGTCAGCCTATTTTTTTTAAAAAAAATATATATTTTTTTATAATTTTATAAATGAAATTATAATTTAAAAATATTATCATAAAAATCAACAAGACAATATTACATGGTGTTAGTGTCACTACTTGTTAATTAAATCCACAAATAAAATCATCTTTATAATATTTATTAAGTTTGATTTCAAGTAAAAGTATAAATAGCTAAATAGAAATATTAACTTAATTATTTTATAATGATCATAATAAAACACAAAAAGTATGACAATATTTCATAGGTTACGGCCTACGTAGTGATTCTCTAGAAATTTTAAGGAATTTTTATTTTATGTAATACATATTTTATAAACATAGTTTGTATTTAAATTATAATATTTAAAACTTTAAATAGATTTTGAATTTGGACTCTTGTTTATTTTAATACTCTATTTTATTTTTATTAGGCCCACGGACCGATCCTACCTATATTTCTCAAGACCCACAAATCAACATGCTTATTCAGATCGGACTAAAAAACATTTTTCTTAAATGAGCTCCAAAAATCTTAACTCAACCCTATCAAATCAGAGAGAACCATTTATTTATGAATATTTTTGATAATGTTTGTTAGAAAGAACCCACTTTTGTGTTTAGAGGAAAACATAGAATATTTCGAAATCCTTTCAACTTAAATTATTTTGGTGTCTAGGGGGTTTTAGAATGTTGTTTTTGATAAAGTGCTAAACTTCTAAAGTTCGTCTATAGATACAATCATCTATAACTTGAACCCCATGCTTATATTACTGAAATTCAATTTGATTTCCTCTATAACTTGCATTAAAAATTGAAGAGACATTAATTTGGTTTCTCTCTTTCGAGGTTTCTTTTGAATTTCAATTCAATACAATATTTGTAGTACATCAATCTATGCAGATGGGACATGGTTGATGCTATAATTTTCCTTGCTAAGAATTTATGGGTGGTTTTAGGGGTGTCAAAAATGAGCTCAAATATAAGTAATCTGTCAACTTAATTCGTTCGGAATTTTAAGGGTTGGCTCAAAATAATTTTGTCAAATAAAAAAATGACATGGCTCTATTTCAAAAATAATTTCTATTAAAGATAAAATAAAATAAAAATTAATTTTGTCATAAATTGAGATGGCTAGCTCTAGTAAGTGAAAAATATTTATAAATCATAAATAAAAGTTAACTTTACATCATTTATTTTGAATAATTAATTTTGTCATAAATCATTTAATATGGTTATTAATTACTTTACATTTTTTTTAGTTGAATAGTTTGAGAAAAATCAATAGGGTAATGGTGGAAAGTAGCATCTGGTTTATGTCTTTAAATATTCTCTTAAGGGGTGTGTCAAACCCCAACAATTCACTTAATAAGGATTAACGAAAGTGAATTTACCTAAGGGTATTTATAGTTTTCAATAGCAATTACTATTAAAATTAAAATGAGAAAAATAATTTATTTTGTCATAAATTGAGATGACTCTAGTCCATATTAAATGAATTATTGGATATTTAAGAACATAAATAAATGTCACTTTTCAGTATTATCCTCTTGATTATTTCCAAATTGTCCCCCCTTAAAATATACCCTCATTAAAATATACCCTCTGATATTTTTTTTTTAACATCCTCCTATACCTGATTCCTAAGTCCTCTATATACAAAGTAATACAAAAAGCAGAAGCCAAACAAATGAAAGGAGGACCAAAGATTGTGTTGGATGGTCGGAGGTATCCATTCTTAATTGAAAGTCTCCTATTCAAATTTCAAGAATAAAATTATTTTCAACAGAAAATGTTTTAAATTTGAACTAATCAAAGTCCAAAACAAATCCCAAACACTAGGTTCAAAATAATAACAATAATATATTCAGTGTAATTTCACAGGTAAGATTTAGAAGGGTAGAGTGTATGCAGACTTTATCCTTATCTTGTGGAGGTAAAAAAGTTATTTTCAAATGATTCTAGTCTCAAGTAATGCATATCAAACCAATTTTAAAAAATAAATATAGAAGTAAAAACAAACATAGAAAATATATAGTAGAGAAAACATTACATAGCATTCAGAAAAAACAACATAAACACCAACAAGATAATACGATCACCATTCACCGTTAAAGAAATAACAGACAATAACAACAATCGAAGGGAAAAAACTACTAGACTAATACTAATACTACTGATATGCAAAGAGAAAAAGGTAAAAGGAACACTTGGCTAAGGTTTTCACTTGCACGTTACAAAAGGTAGAAAAGAAAGTGAAATAAACCATCATTGTGTTGCTACATATAACCGTTATATAACGGATCCATATGTTATACCGGGCTACATAATTCAAATATTTAGTGAATAAAGCAAAAAGCTTATTCCACTTTACACTTTTTTCCCTCCTTCCCAATATTGAACTATTCTTTCAATATCCATATAATATATAGTTTTTAATTCTTATAAAAGACTTCTCAACGTTTACCATTCAAACATTTTCCTATCTAACTCTTCTTAATTTTCTCAACCCCCCCTCGTCCCTCACTATGGGTTCTTGCATTAGCAAATGCAATCCCCAAAAAAATCCTCAAGAAGATGATGATCAACATCATGAATATGTTAAAGATAAACTTGTGATATCACAAGCTCCCATATCTCCAAAAATCCATGTTCCTTCTTCAACTATCCAACCACCTCGAAAACTCGTATCTTCTTCTCCTTCTTCTTCTTCTTGTTCAGTATCTCTTTCATCGTTTTCCTCTACTGCAACCAATGTTACGTTATCTTCATCTTTGTCATCGTCGTCTTCCTCTTCTTCATCCTCTTATTTCAAGGATCGTTCTTTCTCGAATGACTTCTTGTTGTCTTGTGCACAAGAACATGACCATATACTTGACATCAAGAAAAACAAAGTTAGTCATCAAAATACATCAACCATGTCTACAAGTGGCAAGAAATACTCGCGATCACCATCATCATCATCATCCACTAATTTGTCCAAACCACCAAGTCCTCGAAGAGAGTGCAATTCAACAACGACCCCTAAGAAAAGGCCACGTGCCAATTCACCAATCATGGTTAGACAAAGGAGTTTTAGAAAAGAACATGATCAACAACTCATGATCAAAGGAGGTAACATTGGTAATAATAATACTTCAAGTATTACCTCTACCTATCATCATTTTCCTAGTACTAGAACAACCTTAAAATCGCCATCTCCAAGTCGAAGATTTCCTTCAAATTCGAATGGTGACATGAAGGAGAGCTCATTTAGAAAATCAATAGCTTCAAAAGGGAACAATGGAAGTGTTATATCAAGATCATCATCTCTAAGAAGAGAGAATCATTTCACTCCAAAAAATGAAGGAAAAATGAGAAATGTTTTTCCAATTTCTCCAAAGATTGATGAAATGGAAATTGGAGAAGAAGTGAAGTCAAATGATCAAGATTTGGACTCATTACTCATGGAGGATATTAATAATCCTCTTATTGCCTTGGATTGTTTTATTTTTCTTTAGAGATGTACATGTTTTTTCAAAAGAGAAAAAAAATTCTCTTTTTTTAATACATTTTTTGTTTTGTTTTTTGCTTTACTTCTATGGGTCTCAAGAGGAATTGAACCCATAATTTAATGGTGAAAGTATGGCACTTTCTACCATATTGTTAAGACTTATTGTCTTGTTTGGAACGACAAGCTAAGCATGTTCATAACGTGTGATTTATTTTTTTTCATATTTATCCTTCATTTGTTTCTTCGATCTTTTTTTCGAGTTTACAAGTATTGTATATTCCTTTGGAAAATATCATTTCGACAGGATACAAAAGGAAAGATTTATTGTGTTTGTTTGAATTATTTGATGTATCGAAATTGGTATACTTGTTTTGACCTAGTTATATATTTTTTTACATAAAGAAAAATGAATGTGACTTATGTAGTGTACATTATTTTCTTTTAATATTTTTTTTATTGTTGAATTTCTTAAAATATTGCACGTTCACCTATTGACAGCTTGGGTTGCTTAGTCTTGGAATTGACAACAAGATTTTAAAATTTCTTACCAAATATCAATTGTCAACTACATCATCATTTTGACATTTGCTAGAAAGTAGAAACAACGGCCTTTAATTTTTATGAAAAAGCACATATTTGGCCATTTCCTGTTTCCTTCCCTTTTAAAAAATAATTAGTACAAAAAATCTGGAATTTCGATATTAACATATATATATAGTCCTTCGGGATGACTCAGTTGGTTTTGAGGTGGTCATTTATAATTCCACATGAATGATCCAGGATTGATCCCCTCAATGTCTTTTGAGTCGAGTTTGTCGCGTAGGACTTGCCTAATGCAGTTTACATCCCTGCATAATTTCCAAGAAAAGTACATACATATATATGCATAAGGTTATTTGGTTCTTCTTATTTATAGTATTATTTTTACGGTGTATTATCGATTATTTCACTAATATATATCATCAATGTCTTTTTATTTGAAGACAATGGAGAACACTCCGTGTCAAAGCTCTTTGTAAAAGTGAAATTAGCTATTCATCAATTTGAGAGGTTGGAAAGCAAATTCGTTTCCATTTTTTTTGGCGTAGTTTGACTCGATAACAAAGTTTAATTTAAAAAATTAAAAACATAGTGTTGTCTTTAAACATGTCATTACATTTGTATATCTATAAGACTTTTGAAATTTATGATCTTAAATATAAAATTTGTGTAACTATAAAAGAAATTCATTATGAGATATAGAATAATCATTTAATTTAACAGATTGATAAATAAGTGTCAAACGAGGAAGGAGTAACAAATAAAGGAACATGATACACTACAACAAAGAGACATTTAGTGACATAGTTTTTCTTTTAGTGGCAATTGAATTACATTTGGGGTGTGTTTGGTATGAAGGAAAATGTTTTCCTGGAAAACAAGTTGATTTTTGACTTATTTTCTCATGTTTGGTTGGTGAGTAGAAAATATTTTCCGGAAAGGTTTTTAGTGTTTGATTTATGAATGAAAAATATTTTTGAAAAATATCTTTTATTTTTACTAGAGTAGAAAATAATTTTTGAAATTGAAAATATTTTTTAAAAACAAACTTAATTTTTTTTTGAGGGGGTGGGTGGGTTGGGGGGGTCGAGGTAGGGGTGAAAAAAAAGAAATTTTGAAGTTGAAAATATTTTTTAAAAATAAATTTTAAATTTTTTTTGGGGGTTGAGGGGCTGGTAGGGGGTGGGTGGGTTCGGAAGAGAGTTTTGGAAAATGATTTCCTTAAGTTTTGAAGGGAAGTCATTTTCCTTAAATTTGAGGAAAATGGGTTGATTTGGAAAACATTTTCCAAAACATTTAACCCAACCAAACATGAGAAAATTGGACTTCATACCAAACACACCCTTGATGCATCTTATACAACAAAGAAAACTTACTCAACATAAAGCTAAAATAGAATTATTATTGTATATTCTTTTAGATGACTAGTGTCATGATTCACTGAGATTCAATTATTTATCGCTCCGATTCATAAAGAAAAAAAGGCTGATGAAATTAGCTAGAAAATTATGAATATGTGATGAATTAATCCTCTCTAAATGACACTTATATTACTCACTAGTTCAAAATTAACGAGGTGCAAAAGCCTTGCTAATTTTTATCAAGGATGAGACATTATTCTTCAATGAATTTAGCTAGAGACACCAAATCCCTTGCTAAAAGGAACATCTTTTTCCCCGCTATTTTGGTTTAAACATCACGCTAGCCGTTATTTTGGTTTAAACATTATTATTTAGAATTTTCAATAACAGGTTTCAAAATCTAAAGAAATTGATACATGAAGTAGCCAAAGGATGTTCGACATCTACTATATATATACCTAAAAATTATTTTAACCATCTATAAATAATATAATTTTCCGTCGAAAAGGATTCAAATGAACCCCGACTATAAGATGGCTCCGCGACTGAATGTCTCTGTCCTGTCAACTTTGCTATTGATGGTTGTTGCTGCTTCTTCGTCTTCATTCTTTTTCTTGTTGTTGTTCTGCTTCGTCATTCTTTTTCTTCTTCGGCTATTTTTTAAAATAAAAAATAAAAAAATTAATGTATCAAAAACGTGAATTGTTTTGAGCAAATTATATATTAAAAGACTCAAAATATCAAGAAAATTTCATATCTAAATTTTGGGACTATTTAGAGGTGATTCGGAGTTGACCGAGATTGATTTTGTCAGTGTATATTTCATGTATAAGTCAACGTATATTTCATGTGTAGTTAAAGCTATATTCGGCTTTTAGAGTGTATCCTAATGTTTAGTCAGTGTATAACTCATGTACAAGTAAGTTATATTGTATAGTCAATGTATACTTTTTGTGACTTTTGACAAACTATAATGTATATTCAGTGTATACTTCCGATGACTTTTTGCTATGTTTTATGTAATAAAGACATGGTTATATATTTGTTGTAAATTAATTACTTTATTGTATATGTTTGCAATTAGACCGCATTTAATACTCTATACACAAATACAAGAAATTGTGAAACACAAATACAAAGAAGTAAAGGGTTGGGATAAGGAGAGAGGAGAGAGCAGAGATGCATTTGCTAGATATGGAGTATCTTAAGGCAAATGCATTGTATCTAGAGCCATATACGGTACATCTAAAACCAGCTCAAACAAAATATATAATTATTGAAACTATCGATGCGTTGAGCAATTAGCACATATAGTAGTGTGCTATGAAGGTTACCCAAAAATAAAAGGACCCTCACAAATATTTAGCAGAGGACTAGTTACCTCACTCAATTCTATAATGGAAACTTGAATCGACGTGCTGCAAATAATTTTAGCCAATACAACATATGTATTGTTTCATCTACAACTTCCTCATCATTGTTTTTTTTATGGTATCCACAATTTCTTCTAAGCTTTGGACCTCTGAATATGTATCATTTTTACCTGGATAATTCAACAGGTTATTTACGTCCATTTTATTACGGTTACTGAGATCATTACCTCAAGTTCATGAATGACGTTTTCACAAGTTGATTCATTCAAATTCTCTGAGATTTCATCCTCCAAACAATTTTTTCAGTGTTGAAAACAATTTGTTGTTGTCTCTTGCTGAAAACTTGTCGTCCAAGTCAGGATTGCAAAATTAATAACATACAAAACATTAATCTTTCCTGGAGTTTCATGTCCCACTTCATAGCATTTTAATATCCTACGATAAAATATTTTCCGATAAGACATCTTTAAAGCTCTTATTATCCCAGCATCACAAGGTTTGAGTCTCAAAAAACTCTATAAATTAATAATTATTAATTTATCAATTAAATAATACCTCTACAAAATAATAATATTTCATGCTCTCAATACATTCCAATATATTAATAGTAACATCAATATTGAATTCATGGTGTACATATAAATTCATCAAATTAAAGTTAAAAGAGCAATCAGAGAAGGATATTAAAGTTATGTTGTGCCAAATCATGATAATTTAAGTCTACAAGACTTAGAAGAGAGCCAAGGAGAGTAAAGTGAACAATTTATCTTTGAATTTCATTGAACAAGACAAAAATGTTTTATTACATGATATCTGCAAAACTAATTTACTCTGTAATTTGATATGTTCATCATATAATCTATAGACAATATGCTTCAACATCATCACAAGCTAAACTCTCCATATCTGAGTTAGCCTCAAATTCTTTACAAAGACATCAATAAACTCATTAGCTTTCGATGATCTTCAAGCAGAAACAATTATATCTGTCTAAAAGTTACACAAATTGACTCGTATTAGACATGAACTTCTCCATCAAAACGAGCAACTCTTAATCCATTTTCATATGTATACATGTTGAATTTGATCTAATGCTACTCCAATTGTTACACTCTCCCATCATCAGAAGACAGTTTTCGATTTATTTTCGTCGTTGTGGAAGAAGTAGTGACAGAGTTTGTGCCTTTAGATGGTGCTGAAGAAGGGGAAGGGAATTTCTTAGGCAACATTTGTTCCCAAGTAGTAGAAGCCTTAGGCAATCTTGATCCTTCTGAAACAACAATGCTAAAAAACAGAATAAAAATGAGACAATGTTTCCAAGAACCTAACATAATGAAAATTCAAGATTAGTTTTTTTTTTGGTTTGTGTATGTAGAGAGACAAAGATTGTTGATTCAAGATTTGTAAAGAATTGAGGTTTACATTGGGTTTTTGATGGTTTGTGATAAGAGACATGTTGAGGAATGTGAGAAGTTTGCCAACTTGTTTGTTAGAGTAAAGTTAAGTCAATGGCAGACAACATTTAATTTAAGAATTCAACAATGTTTCTGCAGCTAATGTTGTTGTTACTATATAATAATATTTATAATATAAAGTAGAAAAAAAGAACACATAAAGATATAGAGTACAGTTTAAAGAGGAAGTTATGGAATGTTGTTTTGTTATTGTGGTCCTAAAATAATGTTTTATAATATTAGGGGACAATGAGGGAACAAATCTTTGTTGTCAGCCTATCTAAAGTAAAATAAAACAATCAGTATAGCCACTTATAAGATAATAAATAATACTAAATCAAATGAACATTCAACATTTTAATTTGCTTTAGTCCAACTCTGTTAAATGAGTATGACATGCATATGGTTGCTTCAATGTTTCTTGTGAATTTTTAAAATACACTAATGAGTAAATCAAAATAAGCCATGTTCACTACCTCAAAAATGATCTTTAGCGGCAATAGCTTAATATATATAGGTAAATATATATTTTTAGTGGTAATTAGCACTTTTTTGTAAATATTTTAAAGTTTATAGTGACATAGGATCTAATGAAAATTAATAATGTCAGTAAACATTCTAACACTCTTTATTAATGTGCATATTTATTGCCGCTTAGTTTTTTTTGTTGTAGTGATGGTATATAATACGAATATCTGACACTACAAGAAAAATACAAACTTGTGATGGATAAATACGTTACAAAATTGTGATGGTTTCATGACGGAATTCATTAATTTATGTTGTCAAAACACCATTGCACCTTTTGAGTCTAATACAAAACAAATACAATAGGTGTGAGGTTCGGAGGGCGAGATAGAGGACCAGAAGGGTTCATCTGAATTTCTGTCACCAGAAAATCACATCACACTGTATATATAAGATTATTTTTCTCAATGTATATCTAATAGATAATGAATTCCTAGGTGCAAATTATATGAGCTCATGATCAACTAAACATTAGTGTAGATTCATCAATATTAATCATGCAAACATGAGACGTGTGCATTTAAAATTATATATAAAATAAGTATAGCTATGAAGACATACATAATTCCATATAAGAAAAAGGGTAACAATTATTGAAGAAATTAAATCCCAAAAAGAAGTATTAAGCAAACACTTTTGTAGACAACAAAAGGGAATTGTTAAACAAGCATTTAGAGATAATGACAGTCGGTAGTGTACGTGCGGTTCAATCATATACTTGAAGTTAATAATTAGAGCAACCCTTTGTTTGTGCATAGGGCAGATTCTATATATTTGTCTAAATTATAAAAAAAATTATGTAACTCTTTGCTTTCATCATAGGCCAAGCTTCTTTTTCTTGAAGCAATACATAATAATATATATCCGTTTCGATTTATGTGATGTGTTTTAACTGGATATGAAATTTGAAAAAGAGAAAAAATATTTGAAATTTGTGATTTAAAATAAATTATATATATGGATAAGATGAAAAATTAGGATAGGTTTCTGATTAAAAAAATAATTTATTTTATATTTGATTGGTTAAAATTATTTGGAAATATTTTCACTAGAAAAGAAAATCGTTAAAATGAGAAAAATGACTTTTCTAATAGAAAGAGGAAACACAAGTTCCACAAGTAGCATCTGACATCTCATCAACACACTCCACCCCCATGGCCCTCATTCCCACCACCCCATGCTCCTACCTTTACCTCATCTCGAATTTTTATAGTATTTGTCTAGATTATATACAAATACTTTTAGGACAATATTTTTTGTTTCATTATGTACCAATTATAAGAAAATAAGTACGAAAACCATTTATTCCTCCTTCGTACCAAATATACCCTTAAATTATTTTTAACTACACCATAAAAAGTTATTATTATTTTTTTAGAATAAACTAAAATTAAAAGTGTGTCGTACAAATAAGAACAGAAGAAGTAAATAATTGTAAACAGGGTTCCTGGCAATAGCTCCTTTGTATTGAAGCATAATTAACTATTTCCATAAAGCAATAGAATGTTTCTTTTTTCAGTCCCTCTTACTTTAGCAGTGTCATGTCCAGGAATACAAATTCTCATCATTTTTCAAATTGTGAAATCCAATCATTTTTTAATCACTCCTAATGCATCATAGTTCTTATTTTTTATCATCTTCTTTTTTCTATACGGGTTCAACGTCAAAAATTTAAATTTTGAATTTGCCTGTACAAAAATAGGGTGTTTGTATGGAGTTAAATAATTGAGAGGCCTTTTTCTAGACAAGTGAGTTGGAAGGAGGTGGAAGTTTGAACCTATCCCAAGTCCAAGTGGTGGGCCAAAATTTAAAGCCACAGTTGTGGTCTATGTTCATTGACAAATTTGGATCATCAAAAGATTCAAATGAGATATTAAGATAATAATAATGGCTGCGCATGTTTCCCCTTTGCTACTTTTTAATTATCCAACGCTTTCTATGTTATAAAGTTCACATTAAAAAATGTTAAAGAGTTTGGTATTAACTATTAACTGTAAATTATTTTTTCCTTTCTTTGTATATTAGGCATTGGTTTGAGTCTGATTTGGCAAAAGCCACCAATATTATCATTCTTCAGTCCCATACTATCTTGAATTTCACAATTTCCTATGTGAGGTTATGTCCACGGTGAGTTAACTTTACGCCAAGTCTTGTCTAATCACATCTCCCCAATACATGAGTTAACTCTACGTCAAGTCTTGTCTAATCATATCTCTCAATACTTCTTCAGTCGACCTCTCCTGAAAGTATACATAGTCAACCTCTCATACCTTTGTAGACTGCACTAGGGAAACCGTGCATCTCTTCTTCACATCCGAATCATCTCAATTTTACTTCTCGCATCTTGTCCTTCACCGAAGTCACTTTCATCTTGTCCTGAATATTCGGCATTCCTAATCCTATCTCTCTTAGTATGAACATACATCCATCAAAAACATCCTCATTTTGACAACTTTTATTTTCTGAACATGAGAGTATTTGACTAGCCAACACTCAGCTTCATACATAATAGTTGATCTAACCACTACACTGTAGAAGTTGCTTTTAAGTTTTGATAGCACCTTCCTATCACACGAGACTCTAAATGTGAGCGAGCCTCTACTTCATTCACCGTGCACCAATACTAAGTGGCATACTCATCAATCACCCATTTCCTAGGATAACAGACCCAATATATATGTCATGATCCTTAGAAACAGGCAACCAAAACAATAACACAACAATATGAAGTTAGTGACCATTTTCTTTTCCTCAAACCCAAACTCTGCAACTTATAACAGGACTCTTCTGTCTCTTCTTTTTCTGTATAACATAGTTATACAGAACTATTGTATGATGACATTGCAAATGTAGCACCTTTGGTATAGTGTTAACACTTCTCATGCTATAGTTTCAACTACTTTCTAATAGCTGCATTGACATGACAGAAGAAACATAACATGTACTGGGCTGTTGGAGTTCACAAAATGCAGTACTGTATACTTTTTCCATTTGATGAAACACAAAGTTGAGATAATTATACAGAGAATGGCCAACATGATGAAAACTCAGTACATAAAACAATAAATCATACATACCGTATGATCGCTATATCATGATGGTATTCTCTATTAATTTAGTGGAAGTGAACTAAACTATAAAAAGAACATCAGCTTTGTATCTAATTGTGGAAAATTTTCTTCTCTGCTTATGCAATGGCTGACTTGACTATCTGTTCTTGATTTGGACGCCAAAATGATTTTTGAACAAATAGTAATCCTTCACCGTCCTTTGAGTAAGACATCTTCACTTTCCATTTTACTGACCTAGCCATATTCTCTATTTCAAGAATAGTTTCAGCATTGTCGCGCACGATCAACTTCCCTTCTGGCCTCAAAATCCTGTCAACTTCTGCAAATACTGATTTGATCGTGCACCTGTTGGCAAAAGAAGGACCATGAGTTACATAACTAACCAAAATTTTGTTGCCAGTAAGCTTAAAGAACGGGCACAGTAGGATTAACCTTTTCTTAATATCAGAGAACAGATGATCTGCATGAAGAAGATCATAAGATCTGGGGTATGTGCTGAAGGATTCACACCAGTCGTGGTAAATGCCAAACAAGCCACGGTCATATATAATTGGAAGTGTGTCGGGTGAGTCAATTGGAACTACATTCATAACCCAGACTTTCAAGTCTTTCAGTGCTGCAGCAAATCTGTATCATCAAAAGGTAAGATATTTATCAAGAGCATGAATTTGCTACTTGTGATAGAAAGATGACAATAAGTACTACGAGAAATGACCGAAACAGGTGGATGCACCTAATATGAACTGATATCAATCAACCAATCTAGAGAGAGAGGCACTAATTGAGTTAGATGTGTTATTTCAAAAATCATGTCGATGAAACTTCACCTAGCAATCATCAATTAATTGCATCAAATCACTCTAAATATTACTAAAGATTTTTTGTGAATTTATTGATTTACTCTTCAAAGAAGGCAATGATCATAGAGAGAATGAGAATGAGTAGCTAAGAGATAATGAGGAAAATAACAAGTGATAAAAACTTACCCTCCATAAATAGCTTTCATATCCATGACATTCCTAACTGAAGACCAGTTAATGCCAAGATCATTTAAATATGATTTTGACACAACATGTTTCCAATGATCATAGTCTGCAGCAAAGTCTTCTGGGGCTGCTTTTCCATAAACTCCAACTTGAGAACTTTTCAACCAATAAGGAAGCTTCTCCAACCTCAAAGGCCATTTTGCTGGCCACTTTGCTCCACGTGCAGATGCATCTGCTGGAGCTTTGTGCAAACATGCCTGAAGTGTTATATTCCTGAATTGAGAAAAATAACGAGTTAGAATTGTTGTCAAGTCGAACGCTCAGGAGATGAATAATGGAAGATATGATGTGACGAAATGAACATAGCCATTGTCCCCTTTTCTTTTAGCAGAGGGTCTATCGGAAACAACCTCTCTACCCCACAAAGGTAGAGGTAAAGTTTGCGTACACCCTACCCTCCCTAGACCCCACCTGTGGGATTACACTGGGGATGTTGTTGGTTTATCGGAAACAGCCTCCCTACCCCCACAAAGTTAGGGGTAAGGTCGGCATACATCCTACCCTCCCCAGGCCCCACTTGTGGGATCACATCCAGTATGTTTATTGTTATTGTTGCTGTTGTTTTGTTATCCCCTTTATCTTTTTCAGATCAGGCAGAGTGTTGACATACATACTGATAGGTGTAAGCTTAGGCCCGGTAAACAATAAGCAATAGGATCACAATAAAATGTAAGTTTTCTGGATATCTTTACACAGTCAAATACCATACTGTCATTTAGTGGCTAAGTGGGCATAATAATTTCTTGCATGCCTTCTCAACTCAGGGGGCAGAAATGGTTTTGATAATCAAAGGACTCAGGCATCTCCTTAAGAAATATCAGACAAACTTCCACAAGAACATTGAATTTTGACAGATATCTAATTTTTTTATCATAGTATTATTTCAGCTTAAAATGGATACATTTAATCTGGTATGACATTCCAATCCAAATTGATTTAGACAGCACAGGCCCTAGAAGTGATTTCTGAAATCAAAACCAGGTAAACATGCCCGAGATATTACTTTTGGTTAATGTTTAATAAAACGTAGACATGTAAATTTGCATTTTTTTTCCTAATTGCATATATCTATAGCTTTATACACTTGTGTCTCCAAGTAGACTATTTGGATTTACGAATGTTATACAGCACTGTGCTGAGAAACTGTACTAGCTAAGAGAAGTCCATTCTCGAGTAAATTAAAGATACGTACCAGGCAGCATCTGGATCATCAGCTTCTTCACACATAGGTGGGTCATTTTGTGTTCTACTCTGGTAGCAATCATTTGTAGTTGGCTTTCTGAATATAGCTACACCTACTTCATTTAGTTTATCTTCATTAATTTCCAATAGTTCCCAGCACATTGACTTAGTTAGTTCAGACATGGCTGCAAGACAATCAAGAGAGGCCATCAATTTATGACTTCATTTGCAAAAGAGAAACGTAAACTAGGTAGAGCCACAATTACCTTCCCAAATTCCAACATTTTCCTCATCCTTCCGATAGACTGGTGTCGCAGACCAAATGAAGTGACCACCGGGCCGCAAGACACGATTCAATTCTAGGAGAAGTTTGCCACCTGCAATACACTAGGAAGTTTACCATCGGCTGACATTCCTAAACAAAGCAAAACTTGTAAAGAGAGAGATCTTAATTCACCTTCAATATGCCATGGAACTCTACACCGTGCACAATGGACAGCATCAAACACTTTACCAGGGAATGGTAGTCTTTTAGTTCCCATAACAGCTGATATAGCAGGGATACCCCTTTCAAGTGCAAATTGCACTTGGGCTTCGTGCTCATCCTTGGGGGCAAGTGACATTGCTAGTACATCTCTTTCAAAGAGGTATCCTCCAAAGCTGGCCACTCCACAACCAACATCCAAAATAACACGTGTTTGTTTGCCCCATGAAATTTGAGGCAGGGTCTGCATGGCAAACCATATCAGCAAACCATAAAATGAGAAGAGGTACAATGTACATAAATCTTCAGAATGAAATATGTGGTGACAAATTTCAAGCCACTTGACTGATCACTGATGTACAGAACGCGTTAGACATTATGAAAGGAGGCTGCTCTAAATTGCTCTTAAGTCTTCAGAAGCTTATTTTCAAAGGCCTTATACACAGAACAAATCAAAATCTTGAAAGCACTATTCAAGTTAAGTTGATAGACCGCCAATTAACGGCACTTAGTACGCACGTAAAATCAGAGAATACATAATTGGGTTTAGCAATCTGTGGAAGTATCACCATAATCAAATTGTTTCATCTTTAATCTTTAAATTGGTATTAAAAGAAGGTGATGTACATTATGCAATATGAATCAACAGAAAGACACAAACTTAACGATTTGTGATGCATGGAGCAAAAATTAAACACCATGATTACAAAACAATAATTCTAGATAGCATGAAGTAGCATGGGAATTTAAGCAGAAACTTGCCTTCTGGAGGAAATCAATGTAATGAAGAGCGCCTTGCTTAAACTGAGTACCTCCACCGGGGAAAGTAAGGTACTCTCCAGTTACTTTGACCCAGTTTTGGTGCCCCTTGACCTGGGCTAGCTTTCCATGAGGAACATTAGAGTACCATATCTGTTCAACCAAAAAATGCAAGTTGCTTGGCTTATCAAATTACTAATTAGAAGCAAACCCTATGGATAAGCAGAAACGACATATACCTGATCCCTGCTCCTAGGCCATCCAATCGACTTCTTGTATCCTGAAGGCAGAGGAACAAGGCAAGTTGAAGCTTCAACAGGGCAGTGCCTTTCACGATGTTCATAGTGGCTAGTGTGTCGGAGCTTCCTTATAGCTTGCACATTATCCAGACAGGGAATGTAATCTGGTCCAGCATCAGTTTTGCATAGCTTCCACTTATCGCCTTTCTTGTAATCTGTAGATGATGAAGAACCCTGTGACTCATTCTCCTTTTCAGACTCAGCAGCCTGAGTTGACCATGGCCCATTTTGTGTTGTAGCTTCTTTCAAAATCTCTGATTGATCAGCAGCTGGAAAAACCTCATTCTCCGTCTCTCCTTTCTTTGCTTTCCCTGTTGTCTCAGAAGCATCTGGATTTGAGTCTTCACCTCCAGTATCTGACTCGCCATCGCTTGAAGTTGAGTCTTTCTCTCTCAAATCTACTTCCTCACTCTCTCGATTTGAACTCTCATCGCCAGACTGGGATTCATCACCTGATGAACTGGATTCAGAATTTTCTTGATTTTCTTCTTCATTTCTTAAATTAGAGCTTTCTCCTTCCCTTTCCTCATTTTGGTAACTATCCAGCCCCTTTTCATCTCCAATCTCCTCTAAAGACCTTCCCCTTCTGAGCCGTTTTTCTCCCTGGAATGTTTCATCTTCTCCTCTCTTTGCATTGACTAGAAAATCACCAGTACTGCCTGAATACTGCTGCCCCAAAAGATTCGTCGAAAATATCTCTGAATTTTGAAGAGGTATACTGAATGATGATGATATCAACATCCATATACCAACGCAAGAAATTCCAAGAAAAGTCGCAACAGTGAGTTTTGAACAGAAATCAGATGATTTCCTCCCACCAAAATGGGAGTAACTTCCCCCAGCCATAATATTGGATCTTTACTGTCCCTGAACATTATGAGAAAAACAAATTGAAATATCAAACATAGTAGTGTAAAATGTCTGCTAAACTAGGTTAAAAAACTGAGCATGGTAAAACTACATCAGAATAGAGGATCAACACAATGTCAGGAGAAAAAAACTAAGTTGTTTATCAAAGCAACGAAAACAGATGCATGACCTAATGCATGCAAAATTCAGAAAAACATAATTTTAAGGTGCTTCCATGAGGCTCGAGCACAAGATATCCACCACAGACACATCCAGTAGATATTTCTATAGTTATTTTTCGTCTAATAAAACAAAGTGAAAAGATTGCAATTGTCGTTTTTGTTTTCAACCTCCCACCAACAACACGTATCAGGTAACCTGTCCCCCCACAAAGGTTGGAACAGATGTGAAGAAATCACCTAGTGTTTTGTCTCTTTTGTCCTAGCTAAATTCCAGATGCTTTTAACACTCTCCTTGCTCAACTCCAAAAGAAAACTCTAAAATGTAACAACACTTTCCAGCAAATGCTTTCCATATCTTAGTTTCCAATTTCTAAGCATTTTACATATACACAGAACCGGATCTAGGCAGATTCCATGGGTTCAATTGAAAATCTATCCCTTTCAGCTCAAACTACGTATACATATGCAAAACAACAAAAGAAATGTACACACATAACTCATTCCAAACCCACTGACTCTAGATCTTGAATTCGCCTCCATATATACAGACCTCAACACAACATTACAAACATATTTCCTTTTCTATGGCATGAAATCTTGAATTAATGTGTCTTAACCCTCAATAATCACCAACATTACAAGAAAAACACATCATAAAGTATCAAAAACATTCAAATTGGTAGATCAATCTCATATCAACATCTCAAATCAAACAGCACACAAGAAAACAAAAGTTTGAGCATTGTAGTAACAAAAGCAAGAATAAAGATCACATTTTTACCAAAAAGGAGAGATTTTTACATATAAAGAAGGAAAAATGGTACCTTTATAAGATGGGTATATAAGAAAAGAAAGTTGCTTCAGAAAATTAGTGGTTGAAGGTCATATTTCTAATTTGGTAAAAGGGGCAGCAGAAAGATCTTGGGTTGAGAATCTTGATTTTGTTTGATATTTATAAGATGAAAGATAAAGGAGAGTAATTTAAGGAAGAGAAGGAGTGTGTTGTTGTTACTTGTTACTCACTCATGGCCGACAGCTTAGAATTACCAAGAGATGATAACAACAGCACCAAAGGGGAACACAAAACAGATACTACTACATCGGAAAGGTAGTTATTAAACAAATTGATGGTAAAACTATTTTATTACAACTTACATTAAAAAAGTTCACTAGATAATTGTCTATATTCCATTTAACGGATTGTGATTGAGTTTTAAGTACTCTTTTATTCTTAATTAAGAGGTTTGAGTTTAAGTTTTCTTATGTATGAAATCGTTTTTGTTATGAAAGTACAAATTCAAATTTAGTAAGGAGTCGTCTTTGTTAGGAAGTGCTTAACCTCTAACGTGGGACTTCTCGATACAAATTCGAATTTAGTCGGGTTTTAATATAAATATCAGATACTGAATGAAAAATTAAAAAAATCATATTTCAATTGAACGTTTCATTTTTTAATAAAGAGTTCTAACTTCTAACTAGATAATATAGATTGTTTCCGATCTTTCACATCGAGGTATCATTTTGTCCAAGTAGGAGTTTGAACATGAGTTGAAATCTCAAAATTTTGTTCCATTGCATCTCATGCTAATTTTTATGTAGACATTTAAATTATAATTTATTTCTATTGAATAGTAAAGCATATGATAAAATGTGTTTATATTTATTCTTAATTGTCTATTGGATAGTTACATAAAGTATATCATGTTTTAATTATTATATACATAAATATGTATCTGAAATTTTAAGAGATTGTGATTTATTGGATCAAAAGATTAAGAACAATTACTTTCATAAATGATGAGACTCGAGAGTAATTAATTAACTATGATATATTAGTGAGAAAGTTTACTGTTGATAAAGGGTGTTAATTATTGGAATATATTAATGTGATGATTAAATAATACTACTTTTATAGAGTATAGTATTTATCCACCGACAATAAATATGAATATGAATGAAAGAGAAATTGGGACCCTTTGCATGTGGAAACTAAACAAATTAAAGACTCACCGACAGCTTTCAATTTTATTAATTTATATTGACTTAATCTGTCAATAACCTCTCAAATTTATTAATAAATTTCATTAAGATACTTCAATTATGGATTATTTCAGTTGAGCATTTATGATGTGTTACCTTTGTTAATTATATAAATTAATCACTTAAAGATATTATATTTGTTAATTATATTTATTAATCTTAATAAGTCGTAAAACATCGGTCATTATTCCAATTGAGGATGATGTGTCTGATAAAAAGAGATGACATATTTTATATAGTTAACTTATGTACATAATAACATTTCAGATCACGCAAAAAAAATTTCTTTATAACTTGAATTGAATATATCTAATATAAATACTTTTCATGTGTTCACTATTCATGTGTCCAATTAAAATTAGTGACAATTCGAATGTCTAAATAAAATTTAATGATAAATTTAAGATTTTTAACGTATTAAGCCATTTGTATTAAATGTTTTGCTTATATAGCAAAAAAAAAATCTTAGATTCTTGATTTTGCACGAAATTTGTTTAGCTTAAGAAGCAATTTTCCGTTCCCGAGAATAAGTAAAATGTGAAAGCATTAAAGTGATTGATTTTTATATTAAACTATTTAAATTTTTATTTTTTATTTTTTTATTTTTTTTTACAACTAGACAGTGTCTAGCGGTTTTTTATTAAACATAAAAATTATCAATAGGAACAAGTACAAGCAAGGGGGGCTAAACCATACCTTACTAATCCTAATGAAGTACCTAACAAGCATGAAGAAAATAAGAGTTAGAGAGAACTAAGTATTTTTTTATCATCACAGAGTTTGTAATACACTCCATTATGATATTACAAATGAGAATGCTTAAATAATGTAAAAATATGTCAATCAAGAAGAAAGTTGAGTTATCAGCCTCAGACTTTCTATTACTAAAGCATGAATTAAAAAAGATTGACTGCCCATCAAAAGTAACTTGCAGTATTTTTTTCTTGTCTTATTCTTCAAACATGTCCAACAACACTTGATGATTCATACCTTCTTACTGATTTATTGGATCTAGTTGAACCTATTGATACTGTCAAATGGTTTTGCACTGTCTGTCACATCGGTAGGTGCCTTGGAACAAACTCCTCAGTCATTTTACCATCTCAACTATGTTGTCTTCCATATGTCTTCTTTTTGCTTTTGTTGCTTCCACTTCTTTGTTGCCTAGGTGATATATCCCCTTCCCTAGCCACTCTATCAAAGCAAATATCCAGCATATTGTCTTCCTCATCTTCATCAAGAGAATCTTCACCCAAATCCACTCCATCTTCATCAAGAGAATCCTCACCCAAATCAATTGTATTTGACCCTATGACACTTGACTCATTCTTCCTTGCAAGCACACATTTAGGCACAAATACAGGAGCTTCTGGACTTAATTTGCTATTTAAAGTAGGTGGTGAGACTTATTTTTCTTGAATCAAATTGTGGTCATTCTCTGTTAACCTTACTTGCTTTCCAGTAGTCTTCAATAAAGCATCAAAGCTATTAGAACATAATAGGTCTCTTGAGGCATTACTAATATCTTACCTCTTGTCACTGTCATGAAAATTCCTAGTCAGACCCTTTTCACTACATGGAGAATTATTTTGACTAGTAGGGGAAAGACTCCGACTACTAGTTGATTTTTTGTGTGCAATCAATGTCCAATTCTTAGTTGGATTCTCATTTTCCACTGGCAAAACATGCTGCCCAGAATTTTCAGCATCTCCAACATCATATGTTATTGTATCCTTTGGAGCTGGGGATTTTTGTTTTCCAAAGGATGATTCATGAACCCAAGATTTGCAAGAACTATAATGTGCTTTCTTAGGATCCTTCTCCACTTGTTATCCAGTGCAGCAAAAGAATTCACCATTGGGATCTCTGTTATCTTCTCTGGCTGAGGTTTTTCCCTTTGTTTGGGGTAAAAACTCGCATATCCTTTGTTACGTTCCAGACTTGTAAATTAGGATTTCTCTGTTGTCTTCCTGTCCCTCTATTTTGAAAGTCCATCATCTTTGTTTCTTCATTAATCCTAACTTCTTGCTTCTGAGTTTGGGTCCCTACACCCTTACTACTTGCTAGAATTTTCGATCCCTTATTCTGATGTTGACTATCACCATTGTTTTCTCGTACATCATTCAATACTTTCAACTCTGGATGAAGAACAAAACACTCCATCTCTGTATGCCATTGAAGCTTACAAGTTTTGCAATACTTTGGCATATAATCATATTTTATGTTAATCCATTTTGATATGATTTCCCCCGAACTAGCCTTCTTAACTCCGACACATAGTTTACATACTCAGACAGGCTGACTCCAGCGCCTATAGTCAGAAGCCCTTATAGCAAGTGCTAGCTCTATTTATCCTATTGGGATTGGAGCGAATAAGCTATGACCCTCTTTAGATCATTCTGTAATATTCCAGTGGTTGCCGCAAGGAATAACGTCATAGCTCTTTTTTTTTGTCTGGGTGGAAGTTGGCGGGCAGGGCTTGCTTAACCGGATACACGGAATTGGGATCTCTGTTGCATGCAAATCTTTCTATCGGGAATGCCTCGTCCGTTTGGGAAAATCTCTCAAAAGATCAACTTCCACCTTGATATTGGCACAACTTGGTCTGGATTTGTTTTTAGTAGCCATATCCACATGTAGAGGCTTTCCAACTGCCTTAGCCATAGTAAATAAGGACTCTTGAACAAAGAAATTAGGGGACAAACCAGGAAACGAGATCCAAGCCAGTGCCGTAGTTGTTTCTGCCTCTGGATTAAACTATGGTTCCCATTTAAGGGGCCTCATCTGATAAAACCTATCCTTGGCACGAAGAAAGTATGCAGGTTTTGACATTACGTGTACGTAATCCTCCATTGTGGTGAGTCGAATTAATACATGTCTATCTCTTAAAAAGCCTATTTTGCATTCTGCTTTGATCTCGCACTGAAGAGGCACAATTTTTCGTATTTTCTCTAACTCGGGCCATCCATAAGAGAATTTTTCGATGACAACAAATTTCAAATCTTCTTGTATAATCATATTATCCACTTCTTCTTCATCCCACAAGACTGTTGATTAACCATGTACATAGATTATGTCCTTTATGGGAATAGAGTGTTTAGGTTTGGCAGTTTTTGGGGTTAAGGAGTTCAAGTATAAAGGTATTACAAGTACTGGTGGTGGCTCTCCACCTCGAAGAGACGGCCAACCATTGCTAGCAGTAGCCATGGTACCCTCCGCTTAAATTTATATTCTTATTTGGCCAATTAGAGTTATAAATTTTACATTCAACTTTTGAAAAACATTTCACACAAAAAGAATTATAAAATGTTCAAACATTATTAGTTTAATTATAGTTACTCTAACTTTACTTGTCTCATTTTTAATTCACATACTTTTAAAAAGTGGAAAATGGTCAAAACTATCCTTGAACTATCCGAAATAGCTTAAATATACCCTTAAACTATATTTCGGCTCAAAAATACCCTTCCCGTCAAACTATTGGGCCACACCTACCCTTCTAGTTAACGGAAGTATCCATGTGTGTGTTAAATGCCATATGGACGCCACATGGATGCCACATGTGCACGCCAAACAGACCCCACCTCCACATAGACGACTACGGAAAAGGGTCAAAACTATCCTTAAACTATTCGGAATAGCTTAAATATACCCTTGAACTATATTTCGACTCAAAAATGCACTTCCCGTCTAACTATTGGACCACACTTGCCCTTTTGTTTAACAAAAACATCCATGTGTGTGCTAAAATGTCACATGGACTCCACATGTGCACGTCAAACATACCCCACCTCCACATAGATGACTTAAAGCCTTAATTTCACTCTTTTTCCCTCATGTCATCCTGAAAAGTATATATTGAACCAAAAAAAGAAAAAACATTGGCGGAACTTGTATACATAATCGAATGAAGTAGAGAAATTGTAATTTGATGACCATTTCAAATACAATAAAAGAAACGATCTAAGGTATAATATAAACACACTCATTTTAATTAATCAATTAACACTAATTTATTATTTTAATTTTTCTTAATAAATTAATCTTGTTTAAACAAATTTTAGCAAAGCTTTCTTGTTGATTCAACTCACGGCCGTGGTGCAAAATAGCAGTTGCCATAAGAGACCTAATATACTTATCACCAGAACTCAGGCACAAGGAATACGACTACGACAGCTTCCTTGGCGGTGGTGACCGAGTTCCACCACATCAACGTCGGTGATTTCGCTAATGAAGAATACTTGACGAACGGCTGGGATGACACATTCGATTGCTACTACATCAACGAAGACTTAGTATGTCTTTATAGATTTCTTAATTTAATTTTTTTTACCAATTACCCTATTTTTGTTCAAGTTTTGAACTTTTGTGGTCCCTAATCCAGAAGATGCTCTAAATGATTGTTAAGGAAGTTTTAGATTTTGTGGAAAGTTAAAGAAACATTCAATATATAGATGATTTAAGGATTAGATAGTATAATTAATTTGAATTTTGTTTAAGTTGTGATCTTCAAAGTACAACATATTAGTATCGAAATAAAGTGAAATTGAATTGAGTCAATGTATATTGTATATTCATATAGATATACCCAAATAAGGAAAGGATGAAATGAGGGGAAAAAAAGTGAAATTGAGGCTTTAAGTCGTCTATGTGGAGGTGGGGTGTGTTTGGCGTGCACATGTGGAGTCCATGTGGCATTTTAGCGCACACATGGATGCTTCTGTTAAACAGAAGGGCAAGTGTGGTATAATAGTTAGACGGGAAAGATATTTTTGAGCCGAAATATAGTTTAAGGTTATATTTAAGCTATTTCAAATAGTTTAGGGATAGTTTTGACCCTTTTCCGTAGTCGTCTATGTGGAGGTGGGGTCCATTTGGCGTGCACATGTGACATCCATGTGGCATTTAACACACACATGGATACTTCCGTTAACTAGAAGGATAGGTGTGGCCTAATAGTTTGACGGGAAGAGTATTTTTGAGCTAAAATATAGTTTAAAGGTATATTTATGCTATTTCGGATAGTTTAAGGATAGTTTTGACCCTTTTCCGTTTAAAAAATTACGTATTTTACCTATCATATTTTAATTTGTTATCTTTAATGACTTATAGTGTTAATCTCTTCAGTGTTCTTCAATAAAGAGAAAAAAAGAGTTAATAGAAGTACTCAAAATATTGAAACATTATTCTTGCATATAAATGTCGAAGGAAATGGTTTTGACAAGCGGTATTTTGTGATAAAAATCGAAGGGAAATGGTTCTGGCTAGTGATATGAATGTCGAAAGGAAATGGTTCCGACAAGTGATATTTTGTGATAAAAGCCAAAGGAAAATGGTTTCGGCTAGTGATGTAAATACCAAATGAAAATGGTTTCCACAAGTGATATTTTGTGATAAAAGCCGAAGGGAAATGATTTCGGCTAGTGATGTAAATGTTGTAAGGAAATGGTTCCGGCAAGTGATATTTTGTGATAAAAGCCGTAGGAAAATGGTTTCGGCTAATAATATAAATGCTGAACGGAAATGATTCCGACAAGGGATTAATGTGAAAGCTGAAGAAAAATGGTTACGATTAGGAACATTGTTGACCTTTGTGATCAATCTACTTGGTGCATATTTTGACTTATTTGATGCATGTGATTGAGCTATTTGATGTGTTGAATTGGTTATTTGAGAAGTGGGTTGAATACTTGGTATTTGTGATTGAAATTCTTATACTTGAAATTAATTGATATGATACTTATCGATTGTTGAAATGTGAATGTTGGTCTTTGATCTTTGAGCCTTGAGACTTGTATATTGTAGAACTCTTAGGTTGGGCTGATTTCTGTGTAGGTTGTAGTTGCGGAGGTTCAGTTGGGATGGAAAGGAGTATTTGATTTAGCTAGGTTGCCTAGTTTATTAGGTTGCTTGATGTGTAGGTGGTACTCACTCCTTGCTTCTACACTTGTGTAGGTTTCGAGCCCGGACCCGTGTGATCTTCTTCTTTTCCTGACTTCGAGGCTCGTTGAAGGACTTGAGAGATAGTTGTTTGTCATCTCGGCGGTCCTCTTTTTCTTTATTTATACTTTGTTCTATTTGAGAAGCAAAGACATTTGAGACTTGTACTTATCTTTCGAATTATGTATTTACTTTAGTGGCTTTTACACGTGACAACCAGATTTTGGAGTATTGTTTAGAATGAATAAGTTTTCTGTATTTGTCTTGTTCTTACTTTATCTTTTCGTATTTCTTTCGTTTCCGTTGTGTTGAGACTGATTTGTCTTGGTGGGAATAGATAAGTGTCATCACGTTCATTTTTGGATCATGCCAACTAGTTAACAAATACCTGTTCGATTTTGTATTTCATTGATTATCTCATAGATACTCAAAGTTCAAGTTGGAATTTTTGTTTCAAAGTTATTTTTCAACGAAATCCTATTTGATTATTTCAATATTTTCTTTCTACACAGAAAAAAATCCAAACGAAATTTGAGAAACAATGGGGAGAAAATTCTATATTGGAAATTTGAGAAACAATGAAAGTGGAACCACTATTTTGTTTTTGTTTGAAGTTGTAACTGATGAGAAATTTAATTGATATGTTCATTTTAAAAATATTTTTCCCCTGATTTTCTCCATTATGTTATTGAATAATTGTATTCTTTCAAATAATTTTTTTTTAAAAAAAAATACATAATTAGATATATAACAAACTCAAATATTGACATTTTTATTATATATTGAAAATGTGGTTAAGGGGTCCTATTAAATGCTAAAATATTGACATTTTGAATATTTTATCTTTTTATATTCACACATTTTCTCTTTGACTTAGATGAATTATCATTGAAGACGGTGATAATATGAATTAGGAGTTTCAAATAGGCGGGTTGAGTTGAAATATAAATCGAGTTGGGTCCTAATCCGTCTAAATTTACTTTGGGTTCAAATAAGTTGAGATCAAATAGGCTAAAAAACGGTTTGGGTCTTGACCCGGCCAATTTGATCTGCTTAATCTCAATATTTTTAACATATTATTATTTAAGTTTTATAACCACAATTTCAATTTCAACTCAAGAAAATTAAAAAAAATAATTACAAATAGATAGATAAATCCTAAAAGATATAAATAGATAATAATTCATACCTCCAATATAGGAACATACATTACATCAATGCAAATAATGAGTCTTAAAATAAGTTGAAATTGAAGATTATTTTGGGCTCAACCGGAGATTCTTTTAAGGGAAAATTACATAACTAAGCTAACATATAGTAGTTAATTATGCTTCATAACTATAGTTTAACTTAATTATAAAAAATGGTTATAGTTAAAAAAAATGGATATACGGCGGCAGGCGGGTCCCACATTTTGTATCAAAACGTGTAAGCCTTCTTTTTCATCTTTTATACAAATCAAAACTCTCTCTCTGTATCACATCCACTAATCTATCTCCAAAAATCTTTCTTTTCTTCTTTAATAATTCAACCAAATTAAAATTAAAATTAATTTTTTTTTATTCATTCCTCATAATATTTTTTTAATTGTTTCATATTTTTAGTCACAATCTTGAATATCTCAGTAAACTAGTAAATATATTCAAACCATGGATGAACAATCTCCCTCACTTTGTTGAGGTCACCCTTGGTGAAGATCAATCTGCACCCAAGTATAATCATCTAGAAGTTGGCACATCTTGTGATCATAAGCAATCTTCTTTTCAGTCTTAGTTATTTTTTGTTGTTGTATATGAGCAGTCAATTGAGTTGTATTATGACTTATTTGCATATAATTACATAAGTTTAAACTACATATGTATAGAATAACATTTATACAGTATATCAGTTATATTTATACAATTTCAATATTCATAAAAATATACAGTTAAATTCATTAGGTCTTTTGTATATGAGTATTTAATTGGTTTGCCTTATGCCTTGTTTGTATATGTTACATAATTTTAAACAAAACATATGTATAAAACAAGAAGTATACAATATTACAATAGTTATAGTTATACAATTCCAAATTTTATATAAACATAGCTGATTTTTTGTATATACATGATATAACTAAATACAAATACAGTTTCCATAATAGCATCTAATATTCGGTACAACTTATACAACTAATTATATTAATGTCGCTTATTTAGAAAATTCAATTTATGGTCAAAGAAGATCCAAAGGAGACGCGGTGCAAGACAAAGAAGAAGTTATATTTGATAAAAAAAAAAACTAATTAGATTTAAAAATCATGAATTTAAGGGTTGTTTCTATAATAGGCTTTTCCTTCGTATACCTTACTTACCTCGACCTAGCGAAGCACAACAAAAAATGGTAGAACTGAAACTATCACTCACTTAATTAAACAAACTTAATAATCAATTTATATAATTAATTAAAATTAGCTGAATTATACAAATGAGAATCTATTTAGCTATTAAAACTATAGCTACACAACGTAAATAGACAAAATCTAGCTAAGGAAGCCTATATTATGTTTCACATCTTAGCTATTTATGAAATTTTCCCTTCTTTTAAAATAAGTTAGGACTTAAATGTGTTGAGATTGAACTCAATTCAAATTATCTTAAACCTACCCCATAAAATTTTTGGCTTGTTAGGCGTGTTACCTATATTTAGGCTCATTTTGACACTCCTAATATAAAAATCAACAAATTTTCAATGGCAAGGACCACCATAAGAAGTAAGGGTTAGCTATACAATTTCAATATTTGTATAAATATACACTCATTCTAACCCTTAAACATCTATTTTTAAAAAGAAAACATAAGGAATTCTTATTTATTACAAATAAGTAAAGACTTAATAATTATAACTTTAATTAATTTCAAAATTTGAAATATTAGTTTCAACCCTATATACTGTCATTAAATTGGATCCAAAACAAAAATTGATAATCTTGCTTTCCTTCTTCCTCCTTTGTAGTGTAATTTTTCTTTCTATCTACCCATCCTTCCTCCTTTGTAATGTAACTTTTCTTTCTATCTACCCCTTTCTGACGCTACTTTTCTTTCTATCTACCCCTTCTAACGCTACTTTTCTTTCTTAAATGATTGATCTTCTTGTTTTACATTTATAGTACATCACACGTTCTAATGTAACTTTTCTTTCTGTTCAATCATGATGTGATTAATCTTCTTGTTTAACATTTATAGAAATATCACCTTATTATAATTATAAATAATTTAACTTTAAAATTTCCCTTTTTTTTTTACTGAAATGAAGGAGTATTTGTATTTAAAACATATTAAGCTTTTAACTTCATATAATAATATTATTATTTATAAAAGTAAGAATCAATTATAATTAATAAGAGGTTAGCCCTTTTTTGCAATACACTATCTTGGATATTATTATAAATTATTTATTTATTAATATTAAGATTTTTTTCCCAAAGAAAAACACTATAAATTTCCTAAAATAAAAAGCAAAAGACCTTGACCTAGTGTATAGATTTTCCACCGTTGGTACAAGATACTTGTTCTCAACAATTAAAGAGTTTAATCTCCTTTAATCAAACACACAATCTCTAATAATTGTCCTTCTTAACTAAAAAGAAAGTAGGTACAACTATTTGTGAGCCCAATAATCATTGACTATACTTTCAATAGAGTTTTTTTTCAATCAAATGAAGGGCTAAGGGTAAAAGGTTGAGTTGAGTGATGACAACCTATAAGGGAATAGAGTTTTTTTCAATCAAATGAAGGGCTAAGGGTAAAAGGTTGAGTTGAGTGATGACAACCCTATAGGGGCGGAGGTAAAAGATCAATAGAGTGTTTTTCAATCAAATGAAGGGCTAAGGGTAAAAATTTGAGTTGAGTGATCACAATCCCTATAGGGGAGGAGGATAAAAGGTTGAGTTAAGTGATCACAACTCCTATTGGGAAGTAGCTCCTTTGGTTCATCAATGTTTTATTTAGGAAAATGTGATTTAGACTGGTTTAAGAGTCGCCACTTAATTTTTTAAGAAAAATCAAGAAAACTAATTTTCAATAGATTAAAACAGGAAATCAATTAAAAACTTTAAAGAGGGATTCGAGGTTCCTATTAATATTCTAGGAAGGTTTTTAAAGCACCTAGAATACCCGCTAACACACGGTTATCCAATAATTAACTATTTGGCTAATTTTAAAAAATAAAAGCATGCATACTTAAACTAATTAAGAAGTAAACAATTTAAAATTTTGAAAGATCTTGACGAGGAAAAGAGGATATTAAAAATATTATTTAAGTATAACATTTTGCAATTTTTTTATTTTTTTTTTATTTATTTTTTTATTTTTTAAAAAAGAATCAAATAGAAAACAAGTGTTTGTTTAATTTTAAGTAGTTTACTCAAAGTAGCTATCCTTTAGGGATTTGAATTAGAAAACCTTAAAAATTAGCAGCAAATATTAGCAAGTACGCAAACACAATAAAATAAAGAGGGAAAGAAACTCGGGCCCAAGTTTGGTTTTCTGTCCGCCTGGACCAATACTTGGGCCTAACCTTGTTTTGGGCCGAAGGCCCATTTAAATCATCTGCACCTGTCTTAGTCTAACATAATGAAATATTTCTATTTGGGCCTTAGGCCCAATTCTTCCACCTGTCCTAAATTCTAACAAGACGATAATAAGTAAAATAACAAGGGCTTAGGCCCAAAAATAACAAAATACAACTTTTGAATTAGGAGTGGGCCTTTGCCCAATCTTTCAATTCTT
>JAJOOS010017746.1:0-13696 GCA_029582725.1 Solanum chiquidenum | reverse complement strand
ATTCTGAAATTTGTTGATATATATAGATAATATGAGATCATAAAATCTTTAATAAGGATTTCTTAAGTTTTAGCTTAAATATGATAAAAAAAAATCACGCTTGAATACGGAATATAAATTGAAGAGAGAGGAAAATATAGAACTTGTATTAATTATTGCAGTTTAGACTTTTAATTACATGTTTTGATTTTTGGGTGATGTATATTTCTTTTGCTACAATTTCTGACAACAATATATAATATGCATTATTTTACAACCAGATTTATTCTTCCCGAATTTATACCCGTTGGATGCTAATTTTATACATTTTTATTTTTTTGTCTTTGTTCTAAAATTTCAAGTTGGATACCAAGTGTAAATAAATTGGATAAAACATTAATTTGTTTTAGATTGTCGAATTTGATAGAAATATCAGTTACATTTTGTTTTTTTCATTTTCAAATGGGATATCTGTTGGATACCAATTGAATACAACATTAACTTGTTTAGGTTGTCTAATTTGATTGAAATCTCAACCACATGTTGATTTTTCAATTTTTCAATGGGATATCAATTCAATACTAAATTTATACAAATTGGATACAATATTAACTAGTTTTACGTTGACTATTTCAGTTGAAATCTCAATTACATGTTGCTGTTTTTTCAATTTTACCACTGGGACGTCAGTTGGATACCAAATGTATATCAATTTCATACTAAGATTTGACTTAATTTTTCTAGTCAATATCAATCGCATACAAACATTACCTATTTTTAAGTATACATTTGAAAACACTGAATACACAAATGATTAACTAGCACACATAATAATTATTCTGAAATTATAATTCATTAACTTAAAAGAAAAAATAAATCAAAACATGAGTTTGCTACAATAAAACGACCAAATCAAAATAAAAATAAATTATGTCTTTTTTTCAGAAGGGTAAATTGAACATGTCTTCCTATTGTGTTTCTCCCGACGACATGTACTGCACATAATCTTAGACCTCTTGAATTTCACATCAGCAAACCATTTACAAGTTGTGGTCTCCCTACAGTTCTTTTTGAACCAGGCGACAATAATTTCTGCTCCGACACTTTTTGAATTGCATATTTTTCTGTTTCATCATAAATTATTGTGTCAATATTATATCATACAAAAGTACAAATAACTTTTATACATATGTAATATCAATATACGAATTTCATACCATTTTTATGCTTACAAAATTCATACAAAGGTAAAAATACATATGTTATTTTAAAACAATTTCATATGTTATTACAAAATACAAAAGTAAAAACACATATGTTATATCAGTATACAAATTTCATACAATTCTTATTCACACATTTCTTACCTATTTCATGCCAAAAGTTATCAATTATTCATACCAGGATCATGCCACTAGAATACCAAAATAATTCCAACTTAGAAATATTAATTGTCATTTCGTTAATAAACAGTATACCAAATTCATTACATTATTATTCTCAAAATTCATTACAATATAATGCCAAAAAAAAATTCAATCAAACCAAAAATCGTACCAAAACATTATTGATTGTCATACATGCTTGGTAGTATTAGTATACAATTTCTAAAGAAAAAATTACCTATTTTTTTAACCAAAAATATACCAAAAAAAATGTGTCAGACAAATAATGAACAAATTCAATGTTCATACCAAAATATAACATTATACATTTTTAAAAAAACGCCATAATTCAAATTATTATACACAACAAAAAATCTAAAATCAGTATACAAATTTCATATAATTATTATGCACATTTTTCATACCTATTTCATGACATGAGTCGCCACTTTTTCACAGCATAATCATGCACTATAATATCAAAATAATATCAATTTTAACTATTAATTGTCATTTATTAGACAAATAGTATAGAAATTCATTCAAATATAATTCTAAAATCGGACCAACATGGTATAACCAATATACCAAATTCAAATAAATTTTATGTAATTTTTTAACCAGAAACATACAAAAAAATGAATGTTCAAACAAAAATCTATACCAATTTCAAACAAATTTTATGTAATTTCAAAAGTGAATATTCATACCAAAAACGCCATAATTAAAACTATTATTCACAAACAAAATCTGAATATTTTTTTTCCAGAATCACTGTTCATAATTTTTTTGAACGTTTGGTTTGTATTACAATAGAAATAAAAAATTGCAAAGAACACTAACCTGAAGGATCCCATCTACCACCATGTTCTATTAATACTAATAAGAAGTCGTCCAGAAAATAAAGATTATTGAATAAAAACGAATATGAATTAGATGAGAGTGACAAGATTTCTGGAAAAAAAATTGAAGAGAGAGAAACGTGGAAGAAAATGGGTGAAATCAGAATTTTAATTAATTTTAACAAATTAGAGTGAAATAAGGAAACTAAATATTCTTAATTAGTTTAAATTTCCTTAATTTATGCTAATTAGTAATTATCTTCAATCAATTCAAATTTAATTAACACACTTATTTCCATTTTTTTACCCTTCTTTTTCAGAAACGAATTATTCATATATGAAATTTTCACTTAATTTTATAGTTGTGGGGCCCACCAACTTCCATTTACCTTTATCACAACTCTATTTCTTAATAAGTAAAAGATTATATTAATTTTGTTTTAATTTGTTTGATTTATTCTAATTTAGTATGAAGTTTAAGAAGAAAGAATTTAAATTTTGGGGTCTTAAATATGTTATGTGAAAAGTTCGAACTAAAAAGATTGTTAAAAAGAGATAGAATCGTTATTTTTAAATAGAGTGAAAAAAGTAGATCAAATAAATTAAAATGAAAGAAGTGCTAATATTTTAGAAATAAAATATAATATGCTCTATTATTAGAAAAATTGAAAATTTATTTATATTTTCAGTTTCGAATATCTTTTAAAAAATCCTGTCTTGTTTTCGTGAATTAATTTGTGCATATATTCAAACGATGTTTTCGAATTTAAGATATATATTTATACCTGAGTTTAGTACTTCCTCTATTTTAGTTTATTTATATTACTTTTATTTTCAATATGTTATATATTTAAAAATTACGTAAAAAAATCAATAAAAGCACAATAATTAAAAAAAATAAAAGAAATGAAAGATATAATCTTAAAATAACGTAAAAATACTATAAATTACAATAATTAATAACTTCATATATTTTTTTTTAAAAAGCATATAAAATTTGATTGATTCTTCAAATTCTAATTGTGCCACATAAATTAAGACATAGAGGTAATATATATTATTTAAAATTATTTAAAAATTTATTATGAATCACAATAATTAACAACTTAAAATATATATATATATATATATTTTTAAATGATTCTTAAAATTTCAATTGTGTCACATAAATTAAAGGGTAAACTACATAAATCCCACTAGTTTAGGTCCTAATTACTCAGATTCACGATAGTTTTAAATATTACTTCCTCTACCATATTTCATACTTAGGATACATGGGTTTGAATCCGTGAGATACATGTATCTGCCGAATTTTAAAATCGAGATACGTATTTTATTTGTTTAAATTAATTGGTTGTAAGTTGTAACTGATTTCCTTAAAATAAGCGGAAATCAAGGAGTGTATGTATGTTTAATTAATTTCATTTTATTATTATTTGAAATAATAAATTTGTTAATATTATTAATAAAAGACAAAAAAACATGTATATCTTGGTCATGCAATTTGATTAATTTCATTTTATTACTCTTAAAATAATAAAATTCATTAATTTGATTTATCTATTATCAATATATGATGTATCCAACAAACAAAACACTTAGATACATGAGTATCATACAAGTACATTCATATGTATCATAGAAGTATCTAATATTAATTTAAACACTTAGATACATGAGTATCATACAAGTACATTCATATGTATCATAGAAGTATCTAATATTAATTTTGTGTATTTGTTATATGTGTCTAGTATGAATTTCATGTATCTATTTATATGATATAATATTAATTTCATGTATCTATTTATATGATCTAATTTTAATTTCATGTATCTTTTATATGTATCTATTATTAATTCGATGTATCAAGCATCAATTTCATACATTAAATTTAAAATAATGTATCTCAAATACATAGTAAACACACATATAATTATGTGTGTCTAAATATGAAATGTAATTGAAACACACAAATTTAGGAACAAATCACGACGAATTCAAAATTCTCCCATTTTTTAAGGATTTGAATTTTTTTCTCATAGATACATATAATCTTAACTCAGATACATGAACTCTTAACTAGATACATGTACACCTGACGTGTATCCAACATTGTTCACTTTATGTGCATCTAATGATGTATTTTTTTTGTTAATTAAAGCTTGGTGTAATTCTTTCATCTTGATTGGGTCGTTCCTATACTTAGGTCTATCCTCGACTTGAATGTTGGCATATGAAGAGTCAGTTCCTGCAATGAGAAATTAATGAGTGAAATGAACAAATAAATGTTGTTTGATTTAGTATAATATTGTTAATGTGTAGTACATTTAACGAGAATTGTCCGATTTTGGGAATGTTCTACCAATTAAAGTGTTTGAGAAACAACAAATTTAAAAATATAAAACCTAATTTGTAAATTTTTTAACAAATCCCCACTGTATCTGACAAATATTCATCATGATATGTAAATCCCCAAATCAGAAAATGTTTTAAAAATCACAATATACACGAAAAAAACAAAAAGTTTACATGTCCTAAACCATGAATCTTTGATAAGCATAACAATATATTAAAAATTGAAGTAGAAAAAAATGTACCCATACTTGTATCTAGTTAGCTTCCATTGCGTCTTTTTGAACTTAAGAGTCAGATCCTACGACCATTACAAAATGGTTATGAAAAGAAACAAATAAAAATTTCTTTATTGGAAATTTATTGTTCATTAACAAGATTCATACCATTTTTTGAATTATGAGCCATTAAAATGGAATGGAGAAATAACAAAATAAACTCAAACAATGTAAAAATTCTAAAATCTATCGGCTAAAAAAATTTAAATGGAGAAATAACAAACTCAAACAATGCAAAAGGTGTATTGAACTGCTAAGGAAGGAGGGGTAATGAGGGATACGTGTGGGAGTGGGGAAGAAGGGGTGAGGGTGGGATAGTATGAATAGGATACAAATGTTTTGGGATTGGGGAGGAAAGCGACTGAATTGAAGAGAGATAAAATTAATTTGAATTATTATTGTCCCACTAATTAAGGAGATGTAATTTTAAGATAATTATTTACTATCATTTTTTAAGGAATTGTGTATCTGATTTAATTTTCTAAAATATATGGTATATTTATTAAAAAGTGGTACTCTATGTAATATTTTTAAAGTAGAGATAAAATATGTATATATGATAGTATAGTATGTCTATATAGGTAGTTTTTCCTTAAATGAAGTCCAACTTACATTTGGTCATCCTCTTAAATTGACAACACGAGCCCAAAAGATCAAAATACCCCCGAATCGCTAGCTCAACACATATAAAAGGGTCTTTGTAAGATCAGAAGAAACAAGAGGAAGAAAAAGAAAAAGAAAAAATGCATAGAAAAACTCTATTCTTCGGTGGTGATCTACAAGTCTTCCCCATACAAAGAGTCTTCACCTTCAAATTATGAACAACAAATTTCATATCTAAGCAATTGTAATCAAAGCTAATTAGTTCTGCATTCGTGGTGAAGTTTCAACAACTATTTCATCGATTCAAGAACAAAACAAAACTCTAATGTTGATGATCGTGAGGAGAAGAATAAAAAGATTATGTCTTTCTCATTAGATTTTATAAAGATTGTAACATTCGCATAAATTTTTTTTATATATATATATATCATTGTTTGTCACTATTTTCCTTTCTTGATTGTTATTTTTGAGGAAAAAAATTTAGTCGCTTACAAATTGACATGCCTAGACAATCTTTACATTTCATCTCTTCTCTTCAAAAATCAAAGTTCAAGAAAACTAAGATAACTTTTGAAAAGGTCAAAATATTGGGACAACAAGTGTTTCAAGCATTGCCCAAGTCATCTCATGTTTTTGACTTATCTTCTCCATATATATGTTCTTGAACGAGGGAACAATGTCGCTGAGGTTGTAGAAAGAACTTTGAACCGACTAAGGTTGTCACAAGAATGTTATCAACAATCCCTTCATGCAGAAAGATGATGATGTCTTGAGTAAAAAATTTGGGTTGATCCTCCCTTATGTCACTTCTCAATTCAAGTTCTATCCGAGTAATGTTATTTGGTCATAATCTAGGGGTACTTGTTCCTTATCTCTTATATTTTACGTATTTAAAAAAAATACAATTAGAATGATAATTTTAAATATTAATTAACTGATCATATTTCCTTCTCTACTTGCGCTGTTTCTGATTCATTAGCAACTTGTTCTTCCTCTCTTTATCAATATAATGATTGCTAATCAAGGTCAAATACGATTACATTTGAAAGAGTTTTAGTAGGTGGACATGCATCTTAAGGCTATATTGATGTTTTCCTAACAACTTTCGATCTTTAAAAAATTTAACATTTAATTTTTATTAAATTCAATTTTTTTATACACATAATTCTTCAAGCATTTAGAATCAAACCACACACTTCAAATAATTGAAGGTTAAATGTGCATAGTCAAATAACACATGAACTAAATATGAAATTATGCAATAATACAAGGATTAAAATCGTTATCTCCACTTATTACAACGATCTCTATATTAAATAAGATAAAAAAAATTATTTTATTTTATACCTAATAATAATAGTAATAATAATATATCTTTAGAAAAATTAGGAGCCCCAATTTTTGCTTCATATGGTCGAGACAGCGGCGCTGGTTCGTAACAGCACTGGACACAGACTGGGGGATTCACTTCTATTTTGCAGTTACAACAAGCTGCTGTGCATTTGTTCGTGCATGCTACAAATACAAATTCATTCGTAAATATAAAAAAATTGAAGAAATAAAATAATGAGATTAAAAAAAAAAAAATGTATATTATTGACCAGAAATTATTTAAGCTAATTAGTGGTCTAAAGTAGATTATAAATTTTATTTGTAATGAGTGTAAGTTGTTAGAATAGTACGGTGAACAATAATATCTAGTGCTCGTCCATGTTGTAAACGGCTGACGACAAGTGATTGTTGGTCATTTTCTCTAGCCTCAACCTCAACACAAGTTGTTGAGGCTAACAGAACAAAAACCAAAATGCTTGTGAAATTTTTTATCATTGTTTTGAAAATCTAGAAAAGAAAATCAAGAAATAATGGCTTATACTGTTGAAGATTTTTTGTTTAATAAGATCAGAATACTTTCTATGTATATATATATATATATATAAAAAAAAATGTGTTTGTAAAACTATTAGAAAATCACCTAAGGAAAGTTGGTAAACATTGCATATAAAGTAAGTAAGAACAAATAAATATTTTTCCTTAATTATACATCATCTATATCTTTTTGGATGGATTTTATATCACTAACTAAAAGGAGTAATAAACTTAAAAACTTTTTAGTCATAATATATTCACATGATACTAATAAGATCAATTAAAAATATTTATTAATTTTTATTTTCATTTTAGACAATGCTAGTATATCCAAAGAACAAGAAGAAAAAAGGTAAGTTAATGAAAAGGAGAATAAAATCTACTTTTCAAATTTTAGCAAAGAAAGTCACGTCTTATTGAATCTGACTCCTCTCCATTTTTTTAAAATTCTTACTTGGATCAATACGTGGCATAGATAAAAATTAATGGCTATGATTTATTGATGATTAAAATAAGATTTTAATTATGATTTTGATAATTAATATTTAATAAAATAATAGTAATGCCACAAGCCCATAATCATAGCAAAATATTATCTTATCCATAAATAAATTATAAAAGCTTTTCTCTTTTCTAATTTTTTTTTCCTACGAGTATTTATGTTCTGTTTGTTTTTTTAATTGAGTTAGTTTTAGATTGCAATTTTGAACCTTCTCTTTAAAAGTGGTTATCACATATAATTAATAGCAAAAATACTCACAGGAAAAAAAATAGGAAAACAGAAAATATTTTATAATATATTTAGGACAAAAACAGAAGATAATACAAGTAGGAAAAAAATTAGAAAAAAAAGAATTTTTTTTATAATATATTTATGAACACGATAATATATTTCTATGATTGTGACATTATTATTTTTATGAAATATTAATTATCTAAATTAGAATTAGAATTTTATTTTAATCGATCAAATCTTAGTCATTAATTCTTACCTATGTCACGTGTCTCATAATTCACATCCAAGCAAGAACTAGGGGAAATGATATAATATAAATAATATTAAAATAATTTTAAATTACATAATTAAAGTGCTATTTATTTTTAAAAAAATTAGTAATTCGGATGGAAGTAGGAACTTTTCAATAATATATTTTAGATGTTATATTATATTAAAAAATAATTACAAATAATAAAGAATGATATTATAAAAATAATATTAAAATAATCAAAAAAAGAAATAGAGAGTTGAAGAACTGCTATTCACCCCTCTATAAATGGAGTATAGAGAGTAATATAGAGAGGGGTTGAAAAGGGCATTCTCTATTTCTCTCCAAATATAGAAAATGGAGAGTAAAATAGAGATGAGTCGGAGATGGTCTAAACTTAAGATAGTCAATCAATAAAAATAATATAATCTATTTTTTTTTATTTTATACTTAATAAAATAGTTTATGCTTCACAAATATTCACAACTTATATTATACCATAATTTCATTTTTTTAAATTCAGTACATGATAAATTACCCCATATATTGAAACAGGAGGAATTTAAGTTTGCTACTACTGAAAAATGGGTATAAAGAATTTTGGACCACTCAAATTTTGGATCAATTTTTTGTTTAGTCTTTTTCCCCTTTTCTTGAGCAGCTTAAGAAATAAAAATGCAAGTAAAGATTTTTTTTTATATTAGAAATAAAGAAATTGGTCTCCATTCTATCACTCCCCTCTCTTCCTTTTCCCTTAGATACCAATAAAAAATGTAAAGTTCAAGTGAGATTTATTATAGCTAGAAGGGAAAATCTTGTTATAATTCTACAATTTCAGCTTTCAAGCAAATCATCAATGGGTTCACTTACTACAAACAACTTCTTGAAGTTCACTACTACTGCCACTCCCTGTGAGTACTTATCCTTTCTTGGAATATGGTGAAATCTTCTTCAAGCTCTCCATGTCCAATAGTATTTCTTATGTTCTAATTCATGTGATGTAGTATGATTTGACAAAGAAAGAAAGAATTTTGAAATTTATGATCTATGATAAATTATGAATATTTGTGTGGCTATAAATAAGATCATTAAGGGTAAAATATTTTAAAGTTAAATTATTAGTCTCTCCATTTTTATTTATATGTGACCATTTTATATTTTACGTCCTTGAGAAACTAAGTAAGTTTACTATTGTAGTCTTATTTAGTGTTTTCTTGAAGTCAAGTTTTCAATAACTGAACATAAATTAATTTATTTGGATTAATTAAATTGACCAATAAACATGAATAGATTATTTAGTTTTCCAATGTTGGTCAAATTTCATACTTTCAAGGATAAAACGGGAATAATAGTGTTATTTATGTATTGATTTTGTGAAATGGCAAGTACTCCCTTGTCACTATTTGACTTTACACACTCATTAATAAAATAATTATTGATATAGGTATTTTACCACATTATCCCTATTAAATGATGTTTAGTAGTAGGTCTTGAAAAATAATTTAGAGAATAAGTATTTAATGCTGAAGATAAAACATGAAAAAATAATAATTATTTTTTCTTGATATGTCAAAAATTACAAGTACAAATGAAAGTTTATTTAAGGAATAAGTGACAAGTAAAAGTGAACGGAGGGAGTATTACTGATCATCTATTTTTAGTAAGAACGACATATAAATAGGATCATAGATTATATTAAATATAGAAATGTGTCATTTTGGGATAGACTAAAAAGAAAAGTGAATCGTAATGGGCTGAGCAGTTTCTGTTTTTATTTGGTTCATTTCTGTGTTTTACCTTTATAAATATTGTTGATGTTCTCAGGTAAGAAGTTTGGTGATCCCAACTGTTCCCCAAAGTCTGTACCCCCTATATTGTGCTATGTAAGTTCTAAAAAGCATGAATTTGTGGTTCACTTGAACTCGGGGTTAATTTCACGTATGGTCACAAAACATTATACAACTATTTCGTCACATTAACGTAACTGAAAATTACCCACTAATAACAGTTATAATGACTAAAGTTTTAATTAAAGATAGTATGCAACTTTCCTATTATAGTTGGTAAAGTTTAGTGATCATACGTGAAATTAACCTCCTTGAACTCATGTTAAGAATTGCTGACTATGTTACTCATAAGTACAGGGGTTTAAAGCCAATGTAAGGGCATTTGCAAGTCAGAAGTCGGTTAAGAAATCTAGGAAAAAAGGGAAAACAGAGAAAACGGATACTGCAATACCCGATAAGTATCTGTTAAGTGATGATGTTAATCCAGATTATGTTGAAGATAGCAAGAATGCATCTCCTCTTGACACTTCCGAGGCTGGGACTTCTGTACCGATGATCCCATCTAGAGGTTCTGTGCTTAAGGCATGCATAATCACTTCTGGTTTAATAGGTGTTCTAGGCATTGTAATTAGAGAGGTAAACTTTCTCTCTCAGCTCAAAGATGTTACTTACTGTAAATTGTTCAAAGTTTTCTCATGAACTTGAGTGTAGTTACTGGTTTTTGAATGACACAAATATAGTGATATGCTTACACTTCAGAGTGATGTGTTCGTATGGTGAATTGGAGTAAGACTTATGCTTCAACTTAGATTGATAACTTCTTCTATGCGAACTCATAGATTGGTTAAGTCCATGAAAGGGAAGTAACCCTCTTATTGTGTATTTGGCTGTTTTGCAGGGCTCTCATGTTGCATCAGCAGGAGGATTGCCAATTGTTGACTGTTCTGTCGAAATACCATGTAAACCTTAGTAGCTTTCTTCTCCATTCACACACTAATTTTCTAGAATTTGTAACGTAGCTTGAGAGGAAGTGTATATGGGATTGCAAACCACATTCCTATTACACTATGGATCTATCATGGAAAATTCTCTCTCTTTGCAATGGTGAACTGTTGGATGTCTTAACTGTTTTCAAAGCAAAGAAAAGCTATTTTTGTCTCATCAGTTATAGCATAAAGGTCTTAGTGCTGATAGCTCTCTCTACAGTGACTTTCCAGATGTGGCATCTTGAGTTGATTACTGGATTGGTCATACTGGTATCCTCTTGTCGGTACTTATTGCTGAAGATATGGCCAGATTTTGCTGAGTCTAGTGAAGCAGCAAATAGCCAGGTACGTATTCTCATACAAGTTAATTCAAGCTTTTGCCTTGTTACATACTTTCTTTGGTTGGATCAAAGGGCTAGTTTGCGCTACATTCTGAAGAAAAACAAGTTCCATTTCAGGTCTTGAGTTCACTTGAACCTTTGGATTACATAGTGGTATCACTTCTTCCAGGCATTAGTGAGGTACGCGTAGAAGTTTCTCACATATGTTACTTGTTGGAACTGCTAAGTGAGTTACTCATTTTGAAATTTCAGAACTGATTACAAGCTTGTATGGGTATCTCAATGACGCAGGAGCTTCTCTTCCGTGGTGCACTGCTACCACTTTTTGGCATCAATTGGCTGAGTGTCATGGCAACTGCTTCCATATTTGGGATCTTACACTTGGGCAGTGGTCGGAAATACTCCTTTGCTGTCTGGTATATGTTCAAACTGTGGTGTTTTCCATGTCTGTTATTGTGATTGTGACATGAAACATGAACTGTGATGCTAAGGAATAGTGAGACTGAAACGTTACGACTATTCTAATTTCAGGGCCACATTTGTTGGAATTGTGTATGGTTATGCTACAATTTTATCATCAACTGTTGTTGTGCCAATGGCTGCTCATGCTGTAAATAATCTAGTAGGAGGCATCATATGGCGCTGCTACACATCAAATTCCTCAAAATAGATTGGTAATTCCTTTTCATTAATTTACCTCTTTTTTTTTTTCCTTTCTGTTGTTTGAATATTAGCAATTTTCTATTAATATATATGTTTATAATTGATCTTATTACCATGTGAACATATTAAACAGAACATGTCCAACAGTATCAGCTTCTATTTCTTGATTTTGCCATGGTGAAGCTATATGTGTTACAAGTATTTTCTCTTTTTCATTGTCATTGTCATTGTAGCTTTTAAAATTTTGACATTTTATGAATGAATCTATATTTGCAGCATGCAGGAACAAATGCCAAGTAGCCTACTGTAATTGCAACATATATAGAGATCTGCACCTAGTGTTGTTCTGAAGACTGGTAGATTCACAAGTTAAAGAGTCATTTGGAATTCCTTTTTTTTAACTCATTAGCATGGGATATCTTATTTTCTAATATATATATATATATATATATATATATATATATATATGTTATTTCGAAGTTGCTTATTAGTATTGAACAACTTAGCAAATTAATATTGACAACAAAAAAAAAATCTGCCAGTATTATGAGCTCCAATCTATTAGCATTATCAAGTATTTCACTAACAAATTGTTTAAAATATCTACACCATTACGATTTACGACTAAAATTGATTAAAAGACAATATTTATATGTTAAAAAAATTTTGAACTTGTGTTTTGGGAAGCTTCACCATATCAAATTGCTATTTTGCACAAGACAGGAGGGGGTGAATTGCTTTGTGTCAAATTTTTGCCATTTCCTGAATTTTGTCCAACATACATTTCAATACATGTTTCTTGTGAAATCACCAAAAACCTGTTAAGTGCGGAATAAAGTACAGAACACAAGATTTTTACGTGAAAAATCACACAGCTCAAAGATATAACTCTAGCTTGAAGCAAAATGTTTCTCAACCAAACAACCTACAAGAACTTCTAAATAAGTATATTACGTTAGAGCTCGATAGGTTACTATAATGGACTCAAACCCAATGATGGAAACATTCGAAGTCAAAAGTCAGAACTTGTTTAGAAACGCGGCCACATTGGGAACCAATTCAATATGACAGTGTTTGGGAATCAATAAGTTAGAGAGAGTAGAATAAAATACTAAAGAAAAGGAATGAGTTTATTGTGTATTGTACTAGACAGTAAATCAAAACCTAGCCTAAGCAGAGACGTATGCATTCATTCAACTCTAGTACAGCTATTGGCTAATAGAACAACTATCCAACATTCTCTGAATCCCTAAAACTGTGATTGCAGAGAATCTAACTTGCTGAGACCTTATAACCATTTACATTTAGGCACTGAGCCAGGTCAAAAGAGGAAGAAAAAATTATAACAATATGTAATGTACAACTGCAAAAGAATCAATTATCGGAATCATCACAATATGGTGCCTAATAACCAAATATGAAGGAACAAACAATAAGCAATAAGACTTAGCCTGCCCCTTGGATGACTCATCAAAGCTCGACTCGAAGATACCCTGAATAAAATTGGAAATCAAGTGTTAGATTGACGAGCCAAGCACTGGACACAACTCCCTCCCTGCACCCACAAATATGCATCTATCCCAAGTAAGTTTGGGTTGGCAATCATGTTGGTCCATTTCAGCTCA
>JAJOOS010017744.1:0-32427 GCA_029582725.1 Solanum chiquidenum | reverse complement strand
GATTTTTATCCCCCCAATCCCGGTCCCCCGAATCCCGGTCCCCCCAAAATCCCGCCCAAATGGTCCCCCGTCCCGTCCCGTCCCCCTTCGTCCTGTCCCCCAGTCCCCGTCCCCGTCCCCTTGCCAGCCCTAGTTCAGCATCAAGTCTTTTATCTGTATTTCATGTTGCTAAAATTAATATAAGGTTGTTTGGCTAGTTGATTTTTCGAGTTTTAGTGAGTGATAAGTCTAGAAGTTATTTGTTACTTTCTTTATTTGAGGATTCGTGTGTTTGGATTAGATGCTTGCCTATGATGTAATTACTTATTTTAAGTTTTGTCATTTGAATGAGTTGTTTAGTGCTTCTTTTTGGTAATCTAAGTGATGTATGGTGTTAAATGTATTTTTATTTTTTTTCTTTTGATTTTAATATCACCACTGATACATACCTCTCCTTGCTTGGTGTACATGTGAATATAATTAGTTTAATGATTCTTAGGCTATGGTTTTGTTTGTTCTTATTTTTTGCTCTTCTCACTAAATTTTCAAATGATTAGTTTAGTGTTTAGTTACAAGGATTGTTGGTTTGTTTAGCGTTCAGGTCCTCATTTTTATAACTTGAGTTGTCCAGTTTAATGTCATTATGATCGTGATTAGATAAGTCCATGTAAGTTTACTATTTCTTGTAAATTAATTTGATTTAGAATCTTAAAGGTGATATGCTCTTCATTTTGCTAACTTAATTCCTTTGTTCTGCTACAAATGTCATCCCGGGTCCATTGGTCTCTCATCCCACTGCATTTCTGATATTTGGGGTTGTGGTGGCGTAATTATTGTTTTCCTCAAATCTGCCTCGAAATGGATCAAGAAGTGGAAATGAAAGGAAACCTGATATACAACGACATACATCGATATACAGGTCAAGGCGTCGAATACAGACCTAAAACTGAAATACCAGTATTTCGAAGCTGATATTAGTTGTACCTTTAATATACAGTCCTATATACAGAAGCAATGACCAAAATATGGCCTATATACAACATTATATGTTCAGTGTATACATGAAGATGGAGGAGGGCTGATGCCTATTTTATACCATTAGCCCATTTTTAGTGTTAGGACAGGTTGGGCCAAAAGCCCAAAATTTGACTTTACTTCTTCTCTTATTATTATTTGTTTATTGTATTAACTCTAACCTTTTATTTGATTTGGTTTAATTTAATTTAATTCTCAAAAGATAGTCGTTTCTTCTTTTATGTTTGATTGAAATATTTGTGTTTTATTTATTACTTATTATATATATGTTGTTTGTCAATATAAAAAAAAATATTTTCTTAAAATTTATTTCAAGTCTATTTCCTTCAAATAATAATAAAAATGGGTTTTCTTTACTTTATTAATTTTCAAAATTAGTCAAAATGTTTTGGTCAAGTCGTTGGTCGACCACACGTTAGCGGACACTTCGAATGCTTAAATCTTTCTCGAAGTGTAAATTGAACCCCGAACCCATTTGGTATTTTCAAATGAGTTTTCTCTGTTTTAAAGTCTTTTGAAAAATTATAAGTTTTCTTAATTTCTTAAAAAATATTAGTGGCGATTCCCTTTTATAAAATTGGGTTTTCTTTGAAAATTAAGTTAAATCATTTTTTATAAAATAAGTCTAATATATCTTTTTAAACGTAAAACAGAAATGACGACTCTGTTGGAGATTTAATTAAGTTCTAATCATAATGACTTGACTTGTTTTTTCCTATTTGTTAATAATTGCTTATTTATTTTACCCTATCTATGCCTTACTTGCTTTAATTGCTATATTAACTTTCATCTTGCATTCATGGCGTTTTACGTCACCACGACATTAAATGCAGTCTATTAAAGAAAGTTTTCGTGAAACCGCAGTTGGTCTTTTCTATATATAACCCTTTTTGGAATGACTGACAATTTATTGGTTCGTCATGCGTCCAATAGTTGTCATAGTTCCAGCCTAAGTTGTCCGCTTGGGTTCCCGGTCTTTTAGAAGCCACACTTAGTCAACTAGCATAGAGCGAAACCAAATCCCTCAATTTAGCGCATTTGAACTAAGATGACCCAACACCCAAGGCGTGTTGGCCCATTAGAAGCCCACATTGTGTCTATTTGGCCCATTGATCAATCAAAAGACAACCATACTTATGTATTTAAATTTGAAGGATATGTACGTCGTTTGGCAAACCATTATTTCTTGCGGTAGAGAGTTTAATAGTTTGTTCTAGTCGAAGAAGGAGCTCCACAACCTGTTATTCCATCCAAAACCGTGGACATCTGGAGATGTCAGGAAATCAAGGACGAAGAACCTTCCATGAAGGCTTAGTTTAGGATTGTACCCCTGCGTGAGACTGATTATTTGTATCCCATTTTCCCTATTATGTATCCCCGTTCAGTATATTTACAAAGCTTTATAAATTTTGGTTTTGGGGGCACATAATGTTTCAAATGACGTTAGTTATCCTTCAAATCGTTAGGCCTACCCTTGGCACAAAAGTGTCACATATTTGTTTAACACGTGCAATGTTTGTTTATATGTTATAACTGCTTGTGTGAATATGTTGCTTTATTTAAAGATGTTCTACCCTACTCTTTTTGGAAACTTTTCTAGAACCCCTTAAGCATACATATCAAGTCACTATCAGAAGTGCGTCTAAATATTCTTCGAGTCTTTAGTTTCCCAACAAAATTCGAACTTCACTTTCAAATTCTAAATCTTACTCTCTCATCTCAGAAAAAAGGTCAATTCTTTATCTCAAATCAAATAGAGAATCAATCTAGGTCGAACTACGAAGGACCTGAATGCTTCTCTTTAAGCTACGTATGTAGCCTTTCAAGGTTCGGTCCCCATTTTTGAGAAATTTTATATTTTCCAACTCCTACAAAGAGATTAAATTTCAACTCAATTGAAATTCTAAAGTACGACAATGAAAGATACAAAATATCTTGTCTCAACGCAAGTAAACCTTTCTGTCACTAATTCTAAAATCAAATAGACAATTTTTTGTCTATTTAGTCCTTTTTATACTTGTTGGCTAGTTTATCTCCAAGTGAATAAACTCTTATGTTTTTTACAATCATGTGTGTGATATTTTATATTATTTACCATACACAGACTAACACGTTTGTCTTTTGAGTTATTTTTCTTTATCAGGTACTTAGAACTGATTTTTGTTGATAAGTTGCTGATATACCGTGAGTTTACGGTATTTTTGATGCATTTGACTTGGAGTTTATGAGTCTTAGGCTATTTCTTATTAGATCTGATAGTATTTGGTTTCATTTAGCAGGAAATAGGTTCTGAAGCGCTTGAGAGAGAAAAGAACTGAAGTGGCAACAGTAGCAGTAGACGGAGCCAACCACAGACCGTCGTTCCAGTGATGGGCCATAGGTGAAGGATCGTTGATGTGAGTTCAAGGAAGTCTGGCCAAGTGTGAAACCATGAAGGCAAATGACGCTTCGTAGAGTGAATGACGGACTGTCCTGCACAACCGTCATTTCTGATCAGAAAGTTGATTTTCAATACATGAACCACGGAGGAACAGGACGGACCGTAGTCCAATCCACAGACCGTAGGCGGCAACCATCGTTTGAAAGTCCTGAAATACTTTCCAAGTGCTGAACCACAGACTGTAGGCTGATCCACGATTCGTAGGTCGAGTCGTCGATCAGAAACCGCGTCTGACCCAATTTCCCTTATTTTGTTTTCCTACTTTGTTTAGGATTTAGTTTTTATAAATAGTAGTTGTAAATTTCGTTTTTGGGAGTTAGACCCTATTGGAGACTTTTGTTTTTGTCTTTTGGAATTATTTTGCTAACACTTTGGCACTTTAATTCCGTAAGCTAGTTTATGCAATTTGCACTTTGAATTTCAATTCAAGATTTCGGTATTCATCTATTCTAATTGTAAGTTCATGATTTCTTTTAGTAACCCTAATATGAATTGTGAATTCTCAAGCATGAGTAGCTAAATCCACAACTAGGGTTGTGGGAACCATGAGCAACTAACAATGTATGACTAATAATTAAGTAATTCTTGAATAGTGTTTATGCATGTATTGTTAATCCTTTCGTTTAGAAGTCTTTTAAACGTAGGCCAACGTTAGAACTGGCCTCGTTCCTACTTTCCTTACCAAGGGGGTATTGAATGACAAAATGATTAAACAACAGAGATTTAGTTAAGGATTTCCTGATATCTAATAGCCTGACTTTAATCAGCTGACGTGAGGGTTAATACCCAACTGACACGAGGGCTAATATTCGGTAAAGGTAAGGGTTAGTAAAGCACACACCCATAGACTTACCAAGTTGTGAGGTGAAATTTCCTACTTGGATTACCAATCACTCAGGGATATTCAACTTATCAACATTGCATGTCAAACACTAGGATAGAGTTACTATTATTAGAAATACTGCGTTAAGAGCTTGTAGGGAACACACATACCCTAGTTTTCATCTCATATTGATATCTCAAACTGCGAATCTTGTTTACACTTTACTTGATAATTCAAATCAACAATGTGCGTTTTTTTTTACAAATCCCCCCCTTTTTGTTACTTTTCTTGGAAATAGTTTGACTAAACGCATATAATTATGAGTTAAGTTTAAGTCTAAACCATATTCCTCGTGAGATCGACCCTAACCTAAAAGTTAGGTTCTTTATTTGGCAACGACCGCTTATACTTCTTTTGGGAGGTATAATTTGGTTGTATCATCTACCCAAACGTCCTTACTTCACAAGATCCAAAGTTCCCAAAGATTTTTTTCCCGATCGAAATCCATTAAAAATAAAAGCAACAATGGTAGACAACAGTGAATAGATTGGCATGACTGAAGTTGTTGTAGTTCAACCATCTGTCGTTGAACAAAACGAGTTAATTATGCAATTAATGCAATAGATAGCCGATCTAAAGGTTGAGATACAAAGAAAATAAGTTTTTCCAAATCCAGTTTTCATTGTCAACACTCCAAGCGACGGAAGGCCTCCACTCTACTTTCCTTCTTCCAATCCAAATGCAGAACATGTCCAGAACCCACCCTCCAACCCGGTCAAAAATCCCTCCATCATTGACCCAAATCCTCGATCATCACGCCTCCACTTCTTATCAAGCACCACCTCCTCCTCAAAATACAAACCATCAAACCTTCCCTCCCCCTAGAACCAAAATATGAACAATTCTCAAACTTTTACCCATACTCTAAACCAAAATACCAAACCTCAAGCATTCCCCCAGATATACTAATCCCCTCAAAACAACCAAAACCCTTCCACCGCTCCACCCTTGCCTCCAAAACCTACTTTCTAAATCCCAGTCCAAAATGAACCTTACACTAATTATTCTAACCTCGATCATTATGAGGAGCAGGAAAAAGAGTGGAAAGCCAAGGAAGAAATGGCCAAGCAAAATATAAAAGAGGAGATCATGAAATCCATGAAGGAGTTGCATTATACTCCAGAGGTCACTGGGCTGAACTATGAAGATCTATGTATCTATCCAAATTTGGACCTTCCGAAAGGGTTCAAAGTGCAAAAATTTGATATTTTTGGAGGGATCAAAAATTCGTTGGCTCATCTAAGAGCATATTGTGATAAACTCGTGGGAGCTGGAAAGAATGAAGCTTTACTAATGTGGCTCCTTAGCAGAAGGTTAAGCGGAGAGGCCTTGGAATGGTTTACCTCTCAAGAGATAAAACAATGGTCTAGTTGGAACGCATTAGCTAAAGACTTGATTGAGAGGTTTGCTTATAATGTGGAGATCATTCCTGATCGACATTCTATGGAGAAAATTAAACAGAAATCCACTAAAATTTATCGTGAATATGCATATAGATGGAGGAAAGAGGTCGCCCGTATTCGGCCTTCTACGTCTGAGAAGGAGATCGTTGAAATATTCATACGCATTCAAGAGCCAGAGTATTATGACAAGATAATATTGTTCATTGGAGCAAACTTTGCGGAGATAGTCAAGGTAGGTGAGCCTATCGAAGATGGGCTTAAAACTGGAAAGATTTCTCGTGTTACTGCCCTGACTGAATCTTCAGGATTGTTGGAAGAAAAAAAAAGGACATGTGTTCAATTTCCTATGCATTTGATGGATCAGAAAATCCTCACCTTACAAAGGTTATCCTTGAGCTCCTGAAAATCCATATTTAACTTGTTTTAACCAATGAGGTTATCAAACCCCACCTCCACAATACCAAAATACCCCTCCTAATTACCAAACTCCACCACCGAGTTTTCAAATTCCACCTCCTATTTACCAAACTCCATCTCCACATTTCAAAAATACCCCTCCAAATTACCAAGATCCACTAGCTAATTGTTCAAATATCCAATCAAGTTACCAAACTCCACCCACCACACTACCAAAACACCCCTCCTAGCTACAGAGCTCCACAATACCTAAATTTCCAAATGTCAACACCAATTCACCAAAATCCTCCAAACTACCATCAAGTACCTCCACCTCCACAAAATAATTACAATCTTTTTCGCCCAAATCTTGAGAAGAAACCCTCTTGAGTCTTTACTCCTTTGATTGAGAGCGGAACACAACTCTTTGAGAGTTGAAATCAACTGGCCTGATAGGGACAATTGATCCAAAAACATCAATGTCAACTCTAAGCTTTATGGATCCGATCTTCACTGTGCTTACCATTCAGGAGGTGCTAGACATACTACTGAGGATTGTATCAACTTGAAGCATAAATTCAAGACCTGGTAGATCAAAAGGTTGTCACTCTTCAAACAGCCGCCACTAGTGTCAGTAGTAACCCAATGCCAAATCATGGGGGGTTTACCTTCAACATGACTGAAGTAGAAGAAGATTGGCATTCTGGTGAAGCTATAACACCAATCAATCCTTACCGCCTTGAAAAAGTTGTAGTTTCTCTGAGAGTAAGTAAGAACTCTAAATTTGTGATCATGGCACCCCATCAAATTTTTGCCTTAGTGCCTAGAGAGGGTCGAAACAAGAAGGAGATTAATCAGGTTCCACCAAAGGTTTTACCTCATTTGTATCAGTCTTTTCTGATAGAGGATTATAGCAATGATGACGGTCTCGGAGAAAGAATTACGAGTCTTTCTAAGGAAGTTGATGTTGGGCTATAGGAATTGATTGAGAAATCAAGAATATGGGACGTCGAGCCAATGGAGAAAGTTCTTAATGGGACTTCACTCTGCTCTTGATTCCTCGATCATCTTGATAGACAATTATGAATCTTATGCTATTTTGAAAATCAGTGGTAGTTGAAATGAGGCCCGGGATCCACCTAATTATATTTTTATTTCTCTTGTAATGTTTTGAAAAAGTATCAATGGCCCATGGTCATGGCCAAAGTTCGTATTTCCTTATTTTTATTGAATACCTCTTCTATTGCGAAAATTTATTTTGCTTGCTTTAATTTTTTTTCTAACCATTTTTGTTTTTTATTTCAGTAAAAATAATTTTAAATATGTCTATATCGTGTCATGTCACAAACTAAATTACCAAAATGAGGTATATGACTAAAATTTCAAAGAATATGCTGAGGAGATTATGATATCTAAACAGCTTGAAACAGTTTGAGAATCAGGATAAATCAAATTTGGATGAGACTAAAACTGTGAATCTAGAGATTGATGAATGCATCAAAGAAGCACAAATCAACGTCTATCCGACGGAAGCTCAGAAAAGAGAACTCACCAATTTGTTTAGACAATACATCGATACATTTGTTTGCTAAATTATTGTGATTGAGCATAGAGATTTATTTCACAAGTTGCCAATCAACTCAGTTACTATCAAAAGTTTTTATGTTTGATGACTCATAGTTTCTTTTATTTATTTACCTATAATCGCATCGTTTTCTTGTAATCGTCTTATCTTTTATAGTTAGAAAACTATCCCTTTGTAATGAACTACGTCTGACCTAAATTCTCAAGAATGAGATACGTAGGCGGCCTACGTTGGCTTCGGTCTCCCCTTCAAACATTTTCAATATTCCCTTATGTATTGAACTACGTCTGACCTGAATTCTCAATAATGAGATACGTAGGCAGCCTACGTCAGCTTCGGTCACCCCTTCATACATTTTCAATATTCCACTTTGTAATGAACTACATCTGACCTGAATTATCAAGAATGATATACGTAGGCGGCCTACATCGGCTTCAGTCACCCCTTCATACATTTTCAATATTCCCTTTTGTACTTGAACTAGTTCGACCTGAATTCTCAAGAATGAGATACGTAGGCGGCCTTTCTCGGCCTCAATCATTTCCTTATCAAAAAAATTCTATTTTTGTTAATCCTCAAGAGAGGAACTACGTTTGACCTGATTCTTTCCTCAACGGGATACGTAGGTGCCACAACGATTCAGTTATATCTCTCATAAGATTTCTATTTTCCTTTACAATAGAAACTGGGACAGAAGTTTTGAGAGGGACTAAAAAATTCTTAAGATTTGGATCTCTCCAACAAGTCAAGACTGAAGATACATTGTGAATTGCAACTAGGACAAGTTTTTTGAGAGGGTCTCAAAAATTCTACAAGTCATATCAATAGTTTGAGGTACGACAAGACATCTAAATGGGACATAAATTTTTGAGGATGACCTCGAAAATTTCTTCAAGAATCACTAGAAGCTTGTAGAAAATTTTGAATATCTCGAGCATGATTAGAAGTTTAAATCTAACTTCAAATGATCTCTGGCATCGTTAAAGTTTATAGTCAACTTTAGCAATCTCCGACATCGTTGGATTTCAGAGCCAGCTGCAAAACTTCCCAATTTTAATAGATTTCCAGAGGACCGTGTCAGAAATTTCTCAAGCTTTAAAGATATTTTAAATTCTCCAAAACAAGCTATCCGACACGTCAAAGTTTCGAACTAAGGACATTCATTTTAGCTATGCATGGAAAGACATTTGATAGTGACCTTTTCCAAAATGATTCTCAAAATCTTCCTTTTTTTCTATAAAATAATTTTAATATGTCAAATATTTTGTATAATTTCATCTTATGTCTATTGAGAAGCTAGAGATCGGAGCGATCAATCGAAGATAGCAAGACAAAGAGTAAGCAATCGAAGAAGTCAACACGAATCAACTAGTTTTAAAAATTAACAATTTTCAGTGGATGCAAGTCTATAAGAATGTCACAAGATCATCATATACCTCCGTTCAATAAATACGAAGCAGACAAAAGGGCAAAGAGCTTCCCAAAATCGACAACTTTTTGTGGTTACAGGAGAGTCATTGAAGTTTTTCTAAAGAAAAAGAAACAGTTCAAAATACGATCAACAACACCTTATTCAAATCTCCAGCAAAACGTGAGCGAGTGAAAGGATGACTCTCAAGATGTACAAGCATCTACCATGACATCAAATTATATTTTTCAGCATCAAGGATGTTTCAAAAATATTCACAAATAACGTCGACATTAGACCCGATAATATGCATCATCCAGAGGGACATTTCTACATTATTATCAAATGAGATAATATCAATACTCAATGGACATTCACTTCATATTGTTACATGGATCATTCACATTATCCTACCGACAGATCTTCATTATAGTCATCCGACCAATGGATCATCAACCTTATCTTACTAATGAATCAACATTATTCTACCGATGGATTTTCATCATCATTATCCTATCGACGGATCTTCATTGTCATAATCCTACCAATGGATCATTGTCAACATTATCCTTCCAATGGATCAATATCATCCTACCAATGGATCATCTTCATTATCATCATCCTACCAATGGATCATCCACATTATTCTAATGACGGATCTTAATTATAATCATCTGACCAATGGATCATCATTATCACTATCTTATCGATGGATCATCATCAATGAATTATTATTCTTCCTATCGATGGATGAACATCTATTTTGCAACATACCCTATCGACAATTTAATATTTATTTTTCTATATATCAATCGATATGTGTTCATCCTATCGATGGATGGAAATCTATTTTGCAAACAATTCTTTTGATGAAGTCTTATCAATAGACAAATATTTATTTTGCCAATTATTTATCAATAAATTCTTATCGTCCCACTAGTGAAGAAACATTTATTTTGTCAAGTACTTTATCGATAAGATCTTTATTTGTTCTATCGATGGAAAGGCAAATATTTTGGAAAAATATTATTACTTCAACAATCAGACGAAGATTGTCCACACGCAATACTTCAAAATGATGACTTTGAAAAACCAAGACAACAGTGTATTCATAGAAACATACAAGAAGACACCAAAAATATCGTAAGGGATGCTATCACTTTCTTCAATTATGCTTCTTTTAATGAGTTTTATCTCAGTCTTTTTCGAGAGCATTCAAGAGGATGAATTCTCAAACAAACCCCAGGTGCAGATGACATAAAAAAGGATGCAGCATCAAGTGGAATTTTTTCTTAGCAGCGAAATGAGACGTAGTCCAAAGAGGAATGTCAAACTCTAGGGCGCGATATGAGGAGCAACTTCCACCACAATCAAACCACACCCCTATCATAAGGCATGTGGGTTTTTCTTTGGGTTTATGAGTCTCAATTTTGCATCTAGAAAATTTTGGCTCTCATCGGGGGTAACTTTTCAATTCGAGTGACAATGCACCAAGAGATTTGAAAATTATATCTCTGTAAGTTCCTACTTATGGGTGTGAAGTGGACCACATTCATGGCTAAGAGGTTGCAAGCCTTTTTTTTCATACTCAATTCTCTTGTTGCTCTTCTAGAATTGAAGCTTATCTAGCATAATATATTTCCCTTATCCAAGCAGTTCCGCGATGCAAAGAGAGATCGCCCAAAGTCACAGGAGGATGCTGAGAGCCAAGGCAGAAAGGCGATAGAAGAGAACAATGGGTGGTCCGCTGAACCACTCGGTGAACCCGACTTACCTCGCCTAATGGCCCTTTGTGGCTTATTTTTGGTGAATATAAATTAGATTTTGAACTGTTAATTTAGTATGCTGAATTAGTTTAGAATACTTTCTCAGTAAACTTGAAGGAATTTGGAGTTCAATTTGGAGATTTTGAGAGTTGCTTTCAACTTTTTTGCAAATTGAAGCATTGTAAAGGCTAAATTACTCTTACCCAGTTGATGGCTAATCGATTTGGTAATCATTTTTACTCTTCTATGATGTTTGGCTAAACCCCAATTCTTGGGGTGTGATGATGTGATTATGGGTTGAATTAGTTTATGAGTATTGTTAATTACTAGTTTAAATTCTATATTGAAGTGAGTTTAATCATTAATTGTGGTTTAATCTATGAATTGTAGTTATAAATGCAGTTCTAATTTTATGTTCTTGGCTTGCTCGAGATAGAGGTTTTAGAACTAAGATTATTGATTAATATAATATAGGTATTGGGTTGAGTTGGGTTCAGCTTGAGAGAGTGAATCCTGAATCCAATCCTACCATCTAGCTCGAGAGAGTGGATGAATTAAGGTGTGCATTGTTCTTCATTGCTTTGCTTGTTGATGTTCGAAATAAATCAACTGATTTAGGATAGTTGTTCGAGAGCAAGCTATATCCCTTATAGTCTAGCCTACTCACTGATTTTTAGTTGTTTACTAGTAGTTTCAATTACCCATATATCAAATTTTTCCTATAATCGATCACATCCTGAGAATTCCACTCTTTATTGTTATCTCAAATTGTTTATGACTGCGTTGTAGTTGATAATTACAAACCAAAACCCCTTATTTGGCATTCGTGTCACTCCTTTTAATTTGTTTCATGTCATTTTCGATAATTTCTATTCCTATATCTAGTTAGATCACATTTATACTTCTTGATAGAATTTGAATACGTACCGCTCCTTGTGTGATTCAACCCCAACTCAATTATTGGGTTATATATTGCTTAACGATCATCTACACTTAGAATTGGATGAAGTGTAATTGATAGACGTTACTCATTTCATTATCAAAATGGTGCCGCTGCCAGGGAGTGGTGTTGTTTTAATTTTTTTTGGTGAAGTTGAATTGTGATATTTCTAGTTATAGTTGAATCTACTTATTTTGGTTTTGGTTTTGTGTTGCTTGTGTTATACAGAGGAGGAGTTTAGCGTTAACTGAAGTAATGGTAGCCAATTGGGCCACCAAGATGATGTTGGAAATCTCAATGATGTAAATGACCCTAACGTGAATGACCCAATTCCATTGGATGGTTAGGGGTAAATTCATCTACCTCCAACTGAAGAAATCATTGTTTTTCACATCACTAGCACCATGCTTCAGCTCCTACAACTGAAGGGTTTATTTGGGGTGCTGGCTCATGAGAATCCCCATGAGCATATTCAAGACTTTGTTGTCCATTCTCATTCAAGAGAATATCGCAAGAATCAGTCTGTCTCAGGTTGTTCCCATTATCTTTGATGGGCCAGGCTAGTAAGTGGTTGGCTGAGTTTCCAAGGGATTCCATCATGTCTTGGGACGAGCTTACTACTGCATTCCAAGTGAGATTCTTTCCATTATTGAAGATGATGACTCTTAGGGATAGTATCCAAGGTTTCAAACGCTTGGAGGGTGAGCCAATCACAGAGATATTGCTGAGATTTAAGAAGTTGATGTTGTAATGCCCAACTCATGGACTTCCCAATAATGTGTTGTTGCAATACTTCTATAAGAGCCTCGACTCGGTGAACAAAGGAGTTGCTGATTAACTTGTTCCTGGTGGTATAATGCAAAAACTCTATGAAGTAGCATCCCAACTCCTTGATTTCATAACCAAGATCAATAGGGCATGGTATACTTGTGAAGACCAAGTCTCTCCTCTCAATTTTTGAATGACAAAGGAGCATATAGAAAAGGATCAAGAGAGAGACCAAAACATGGCAAAAATGATGACCTAGTTGGATATCTTGGCTAAAAATGTCATGGGTGTTGGTACAAAAAGTGTGAATGTTGTGGGTGTTGGTGGAGTAAACCCTGATGAAGCACAATTTGAAGCACTGTACAATGAGGAAGTGAACTTCCTAGCCAATCAAGGAGGAGGTTATCATGCAAACTACCCAAGATCGGGTGGAAATCAAGGATGGAATAGAGATGAGGGTTGGAGAGACCGTGACAGAGATTGGCGTAATTATAACGCCACTTGAAAGGAAATAGAGGGGGAGAAGGATAGGTATCTTCCTCCCCATGAGCGTCAAAATCCCAAGGAATCTGAAGGTGGTCATACAGAAGACATGCTCTCACGCATTCTCAACAAAGTTGAAGGATTGGACAAAGTGTTAAAAGAGATGAAGGAGGATTTCTATACACTTAACTAGACAATTACCTATCATTATGTGTCTATTAGACAGCTGGAGACCAAAATGGGTCAAATTTCTTCACATTTGAACCCAAGACAACAAGGGGCGTTGCCTAGTGACACAATGGCCAACCCCAAAAATGAAGCTTGAATGGGTACTTTCGTCGTGCCACGACGTTAACTAAGGCGCTTCTTGGGAGGCAACCCAAGTTTTTAATGCTTTAGTTTTGATTTTGAATAACGGGTGTTCATTGTGGAGGTTGAAAAGTGAAGAGTGTTGGAAAATGAGCAGTTTGGCGAGCCAAAAGTCCAATCGGTGACTCGCCGAAGAGGTCGATGAGCCCGACTTGGACCGTTGTTGGACCCACCAAGCCTGAAGTGGAAGTCTGTAAAACTCAACGGGCTAATTGATTAATCGGTGACTCACCGAATAGGTCGGCGAGCCCGATTTCTTCTGCCATTTGAACTCCTAAATTTTCTGGAGGTCCTGTAAAACTCAGCAAGGTAAAGTACCACTGGGTGCATCACCGAGTGGTTTGGCGTGGATGACTTACTCCACCGAAGGTGCCACGAACCGAAAGGTTTTAAAGGTCAAATGGTTTTAAATTTAACAATCTTTCATATTCTCTCATTTCTAACCCCGTGCACTCTCACCCAAACTTTAAATCTTCCATATTTTTCTATTATTACTCATGTTTTTGTGTGATCTCGTGCTCAGAATTGGAAATCATTGTTGCCTAGCTTTTCAACTTCTAAATTAGGCATACAAGTTTGTTTTCCGAACCCCGTACTTTCATTTTGTGGTTAAACTCAAATGCAATAGGTAATTGTATGTTGATATGTGTTGGGTCGGAATGCCCGTAATTTGTTTGAACTTGTGCCTAAATGCTTAAATCGATGATTTCCCATGTTTTGTGCGTTGAAATTGGTCCTAAATTGTTGGGTTACGGTAATTTTGTATTGGGTCTAGTTGGGTGAAGTCTGAGTAACCCCGAATTGTACCAAATGACGTAATTTGCCTATTGATGGAGCGTTTGACGTCATTCTTAAGGGAAAAAGTCATCAAATAGCAAATTTTGGCAAAATAGGGGGAAGTCTGAGTACCCCGAAGGCATGGTTCATATGGGTCTGGTACTAATTACATTGTGTGTGTGTTTGATTTTAAACTTGCGGACTGGGGGCTTAATTTTGGGAAATGGGGTTGAAAATTGGCACATTGGGCCATTTAATGAGCTACGTCGAGCTCACCGAATGGTTCGACGGTTCGCGAAAGTCCCCATTTGATTGCCCTTAATTTTAAGTTTTGGCTAAGTTGATTTTGTTACTTTCAGTGGGAAGCCTAAGCTCACCGAGTTCACTCGGTGACTCGCCGAAAGGTTTCTTAGATCGACCTTTCTGCACCTCTAACCTTGAAAATACACTGTAATATTCGGCAGGCTAGTCTAAGCTCACCGATTGGTGTCGGAGATTCTCCGAAGGGCCCTGAACATCGCCGACATGCCTTAATTCTGGAAATTTTTTGACCTGGTCCTTTCGGTGAACCTGATCTGACTCGCCTAAGCGACTCGGCGACTCATCGACTGGTTCGGCGAGATTTTCTGCAACTTGTTTTTTGCAATTTTCTTGAACGATTTCTAACACTTTTCGATGTGTTTTGCATATATGGATAGAACCAATTTGGATGATAGTGGCATGCCGCCCCCAAAAAAGGCACGGGATATTATGATCAATGAGGGAGCTGCTGCTTCCAAAGCAAAGAGCAAAAAGTCACCTCCGAAGGGAGGCAAGGGCAAGGGCAAGGCGCCCGTAGTTGAGAGACCGGAGCACAACTCCGGTAGTGATAAGGATTTCTTTGAGTCTCAGGCTTCATTCTCTGAGCCTGAGGATGATCAATTACTACAGGCTCGACGAGCAGAGATTCGTGCAAAAGCTCTTCTGGATCCGTCTAGGATTCCGGAGCCGACCCCTCATGTTGTAGATTCAGTTCCAGCTCCAGCACAGAGGGTGGTTCCAACACCACCAGTTCAGGGTCCTTCTCCCCGATTACTCAACCGTTTAAAGGCCGAGGGATTGAGGACCATCCTAGAAGAGAAGTGATTATCCACGGATGGTGTAGTGGACATGTACCCTATTGTGTGGGACACTCTCCGGTTCCACAGGTTTGAGATCTTCACCAGGTCATGTGGCCCATACATTCCCACCTAGGTCCGGGAATTTAACATTGCCTACGGTGATTTGGTACCCCAGGGGAAGAATAAGGCCAGTGCCTTCAGACTGGTGGAGTCTATGACGGTTCGAGGGAGGACATTGAGATGCAGCAGCGATGATATAAAAAATGCACTTTACAGGGCTGCAGGCTTTGAGCACGAGTACTAGATCATGAACACGACACAGACTCTGGATGACTTAAAGGGATGTCTAGCTCCCCTTATTTCTGACGCCACCCCGAGGTGGATTAAGGACGGAGCCCCTATTGAGAAGAAGGACTTGAACATAGCAGCTCGGTACTGGTTTAGGTTCATCATCAACTCTATCATGCCGTCACAGAACGAGTCCATTCTCCGCCACCCAAAGGCGGCCTGATAAGTCCTAGATTTGGACTTATTTAGGGCTTTATTTGGATAGATTTAGTGTCCTCAAATCTTTATTTTATGCTAATATCTAATGCAAAATCCTTGATTTCCAGGTATTTGGATTGAGGAACAAAGCATGGACACTAATTTGCAAAAAGGAACAAAGAGAGCTAAAAGAACGAAGAAATGAAAACTTGGTGATCGCCAAGTCCATTTGGCGAGTCACCGAATGGCTACCATCTTGCCTAAAGTTCCAGTGTGCCAAGCCCTGAAGGAGAAAATCAAGTTGGTGAGAGAAAGAAGTAGTCGGCGTGTCGCCGAGTGGTTTCGCGATGCTGTGTTGGATCGCCCAAAGTTACAGAACCTGAGGATGTTGAAGGCCAAAGAAAAAAGACAATGGAACTGACCAAAGGGCGGATCGCCAAGCTGATCGGCGAGCCCGACTTATTGCCCCCAATGGTCATTCGCAGCATATTTTTGGCGACTATAAATACGTTTTTGAACATTTAGTTTATTATCAATCTTGGAATCAAATATTATTTTGAACATTCAGGAGATTAATTTTCAGTTTGAACTCCGAGTATTGAGACTAAGTTTTCCTTAGCTTTGAAGAATTGAAGTTTTTCACTTTTGATAAATTGGAAGTGAGTCTTTGAGATTCTTCAATTTGGACATTTGTAAAGATGAAATTAATCTTACCCAGTTGATGAAAACACAATTTGGTAACAATTTTTATCTTTTTATGATGTTTAGCTAATACCCCAATTCTTGGGGTGTGATTGTGTGATTATGTGGTTATGGGCTGATTTAGCTTATGGGTATTGTTAATTGTTAGTTTAAATGTTGTTTAGAAGTGATTTCAATTATTAATTGTGGTTTAATTTAAAGAATAGTAGTTGCAAATGCAGTTCTACCTTTGTGTTTTTAGCTTACTCGAGAGAGAGATTTTAAAACCAAGATTATTGATTGATGGTATGTGGATATTGGGTTGTCATGGGTTCAACACGAGAGAGTGAATCCTAAACCCTTTTCCACACATTCAGCTCGAGAGAGTGAATGGACTAAGGCGTAGGCTGGTCTTATTTTGTTGCTTATTCGTGTTCGAGAGAAATCGACTTGATTCGGGGTAAATTGTTTGAGAAAAAGTTTACCTCCTCTATAGTCTAGCTTAATCACTAATATCTTGCTATTTTCTAATAATTTCAGTTACCCATTTGTTTACATTAGCCTATAATCAAATCACATCCCAAGAACCCGTCTCATTATTGTTATTTTTGTGTTGTTTGCTGCAGTTGTAGTTTGATAATTTCAAACCAAAACCCTCATGTTATTTGACATTTATGTCACCCCTTGATTTGAATTATGTTTTTATTCTTAAATTTCTATTCCTATGGCTAATTTGAGCATATTCATACTTTTCTATTGAATCTTAAACACGTACCACTCCCTGTGAGATTCAACCCCAACTCATTTAGTTGGTTTATATATTGACTAACAATCGTTGACGCTTAGAATCAGATGAAGTGTCTTTGCTAACGTTATTCAATCAAAATGGCGTCGCTGTCGGGCAGTGGTGTTGGTTAAGATTCTTTAGTTAAGTTGAATTTTGTTCTTGTTAGTTATAGTTGAATCTACTTATTTTTAGTTTTGGTTTGCTTGTTTGTGTTTTGAAATAGAGAATATGAGTGTGAACGAAAGCAATGGTAGCCAAGTGGGCCACCAAGATGACATCGGCAACCTCAACGATGTCAATGAGTTGAATGCTAATGACCCTCATCTTATGGGTGGAATTGGTGTCATTCGCTTACCTTCGGTTGAAGGGAACGATGTGTTCCACATTACTATCACTATGCTACAACTCTTGCAATTGAAGGGGTTGTTTGGTGGTTTGGCTCATGAGGATCCCCATTAGCATATTAGAAATTTTGTTGATGTTTACGGGTCGTTCTCCTTTAAGAATATATCCCAAGAGTCGGTCCGGTTGAGGTTGTTCCCATTTTCTCTAATGGGGGAAGCGTGTAAGTGGCTGGCTGAATTGCCACGAGACTCAATCACTTCGTGGGAAGATCTTGTCACCGCATTTCAAGTGTGATTTTTCCCTCCTTCAAAGATGATGACGCTTCAGGACAGCATTCAGGGCTTCAAGCGTCTGGAGGGTGAGCCAATCCATGAGACTTGGCTACGATTCAAGAAGTTGGTGTTGCAATGATTAACTCATGGTTTGCCTGACAACGTGTTGTTGCATTACTTTTATCGAAGCCTTGATTCGGTGAACAAGGGTGTCACTGACCGACTTTCTCCTGGAGTTTTGATGCAACAACCTTATTTGATAGTAGCTCAGCTCTTGGATGGCATGACCAAGATCAACCGGGCATGGTACACTCGCGAAGACCAGGTCTCTCCCCTCACTTTCAAATTGAACAAGGAGCAGATGGAGAAAGACCAAGAGAGGGACCAAAACATGGCCAAGATCATGACCCAACTTGACATTTTGTCTAAAAATGTCATGGGAGCTGGTGCTAGAAGTGTCAATGACATGGGTGTTGGGTGTGAGAACCATGAAGAGGTCAAGTTTGAAGCATTGTATAATGAGGAGGTGAATTTCCTAGACAACTAAGGAGGTGGTTATTGTGCAAACTACCCGAGGTAGTGTGGCAACCAAGGTTGGAGCAGGGATGAAGGTTGGAGAGATCATGATAGAGAATGGAGGGATCAAAATCCCACTTGGAAGGAAAGGGATGGGGAGATGGACAAGTACATTCCTCCCCACGAGCGTCAAAAGCAAAAGGATTATGAGGGTGGTCGGTCAGAGGATATGCTTTCTCGCATCCTCAACAAGGTTGAGGGGTCTGACAAAATTTTAAAAGAGATGAAGCAAGATGTGTCGACCCTTAGCCAGACGGTTACCTCCCATCCATCCCTATCAAACAGTTGGAGACCCAGATTGGTCATATCTCGTCTCATTTAAACCTGAGACAACAAGGGGAGGAGGGTTACCTAGTAACACTATGGTCAACCCCAAAAATGAGGTTTGAGTAAGGACTTGCGTCGTGCCACGACGTTAACTAAGGCGCTGCTTGGGAGGCAACCCAAGTTTTATTTGGTTTCTTTTTGTTTGTGAAATAATCGTATGTTGATTGTGCAGGTTAAAGTGTAGAATGTGTTTGAAAAGGGGAGATTGGTGAGCAAAATGTCCAGTCGGCGACTCGCCGAAAAGGTTGGCGAGCCTGACTTGGACCGCCGCTGGACTCATGGAATTTTGAAATTGGAGTTTGTAAAACTCGGCGAGCCCAGGACCAAATTGGCGAATCGTTGATTAGGTCAGCAATCTTGATTTTATCTGCCGTTTGGACCCCAACATTAACTGGAGGTCCTGTAAAACTCGAAGAGGCAAGTGCCCACTCAGTGTGTCGCCGAGTGGGTCGGCGAGTAAGACTAATGTCGTCGAATGGGTGAGAACTGGACGGTTTAAAGGCCAAAAGTTCAAAAGTTCAAAATCTCTCACATTTCCTCACTTTTTAACTTTCCAAACTCACACTAACACCATATTGTCCTATATTTTTGCATTATTTCCACTTCTTAGTCGTTGATTGTGTGTTCGTAGTAGGATTCTTTGCCGCCTAGCTTTTTAAATGTCGTATTCAACATAAAAAGTTTGTTTTTCGAACCCCAAATTTATATTTAGCGATTTTTACTCATTCGCAATTGTACTTATCTTAGTGATGTGTGCTGGGCCTCTCTGATTTATTTGATTTTCGTGCTTGTGTGCATGTATGCCTATTTTAATTCGAATATCTTGCCTAAATTGTCTATATTATTGATTTCCCAAATTGTTGTGCTTAAAATTGATGGGTGTGGTTTTGTTGATGTTGGGTCTAGTCGGGTGAAGTCTAAGTAACCTGCATTTGTGTCAAACGATGCACTTTGCCCAGTGATGGAGCGGTTGACATCATTCTTACGGGCAAAAGTCGTCAAATGACCAAATTTGGCAAAACCAAGAGAAGTCTGAGTATCCCGGGGGCATGGGTAGTACGGGTCTAAGTTTAATTGAATGAGTGCATGGTTTGATTTTTTTTCGAGGGCTGCGGGGTTGAATTTAGAAGTTTGGGTTGAAAATAGGCACGTTGGGCAGTTTGGCCAGTTGGGTCGAGCTCGCCGAACCACTCGACGGTTCGCCGAATCCCCCTAGATAGCCTTTAATTTCATGCTAAATCAGAATTTGGGTTCTGTAACTTTAAGCGAGAAGCTTGAGTTCACCAATTGCACTCGGCGACTCGCCGAAAGTCTTTCTTGATCACCCTTTCTGCGCCCAAACTCCTAAAATGCACTGCAATTTTTGGCGGGCAGTCCCTTGCTCACCGAATGCTATCGGTGATTCACCCAAAGGCCCCTCCATCATCTATATGCTAATTTTTCTAGAAAATTTTGAGCCAATTCTTTCGGCGGGCCCGATCTAGCTCGCTAAAGTGATTTGGCGACTCACCGACCGGTTCGGCGAGTCTGTCTGCAACTATTTTTCTGCAATTTTTCTTGAATTGTTCCTAACACTTTTGGATGTTTTTACAGATATGGCTAGAAACCAACCTTGACATACCACCCCGTAAGAGAGCACGGGGTATCGTGATAAATAAAGGGGGAGCCAATCCCCCAAGAAGGGAAGGATAGAGCCTCAAAAGAGAGGCAAGGGTAAAAGCAAGAGACCTATGACTAAGGTTTCGGAGCACAACTCTGACAGTGAAGGCTCCCAAATGGCGTTCTCCAAACCAAATGATGACCAGCCACTACAGTTCAGGAGAGCTGAGATATGTGCTAGGTCTCGTCCTGACTCAGTGAGAGTCCCAGCAGCCTCCCCTTCTATAGCAGAGACAGTGCAACCTCTGGCACCTCCTGTGGCTCCAGTGCCACCAGTACTTCCTCCTCCCCGTCTCCTTAATAGATTAAAAGTTGATGGGTTGCGGACTATTCTTGAGGAGAAGTTACTATCCACGGAGGGCCTAGAGGGAAGATACTCTAGTGTGAGAGAGATACTACAGTGGCACATATTCTAGATTTTCACCAGGCCCCGAGGCTCATATATCCCCACCTGGGTCCATGAGTTCTACTCTGCTTACAGTGATCTGGTTCCCCAGAGGAAGAAGAAGGCAGTGCCTTCAGACCGGTGAAGTCTTATGGTCCAGGGTAAGGAAGTTGTATGTTGTAGCGATATCGTAAACGCTGCCCTTGAAAGGGCCACAGGGTTCGAGCATGACTATGAGGGCCTGGTGAGAGCTCAGTCCATGGATGACCTAAAGGTATGGCTTGCCCCCCTTATTTCTGATACCACCTCGAGGTGGATTGAGGTGTGACTCCAGATAGAGAAGAAGGATTTGAATGTAGCTGCCCGGTATTGGTTCGAATTCATCAGCAGCTTCATCATGCCTTCGCAGAACGAATCCATCCTCTGTCATGCAAAGGCAGCTTGTTTAGGATCAATCTTAGCAAGGAGGCAGCTCAACTTGTGACTTATTATTGAGTAAGAGATTGCCATAAGGGCCAAAAGCATCAGACGTCCCTTCCCTTCCCTGTGCTGATTACAGAGATGTGCCGACGTGCTGGAGTTCCTCAGGACACAACGAGAGATATTGAGGTCACTCCTTCATCCTCCACTAATACCTGACATTTAGAGGCCGAGTACACTCGGGAGGAGGCAAACAAGAGGAGAGCAGCTCCGGTGGACACATCCCTGGAGATTGACATAGAGACGATTCCTGCAGAGGCATCCTTGCCTACTCCGACCTCCGAGACTTCAGGTACACCTGCTCCCACTTCTTTCTCCTAGGCTCTTCATACTTCTGCCATTGCCCAGCCCGCCAGGATTACTCATGCTATGATCTTGAAGATGGGGCACCTGGCCTATTCGGCTGATGTGAGGGCTACCCGACTAGAGGCTGCAGTCCCATGGATAATTGAAAGTTCCATCCTTGCTGCACTAACCCCCCTCAGGACTTCTATTGATGATTTAACTGTGAGAGTCGAGACCTATGAGCGGCGACAGGGGGAGTCTTCTAAGGTGATGACTTTGAGGACTGAGGTAGCAGATCTGAGGAAGGATGTAGACTATCTCAAGTCTATAGACTTCAGCTCTTTATTTAAGGTAGCCGAGACAGAGGGTGCTCCAGCTACATCTGAGATTACTCCGGTCATCACCAGAGATGTGCCGAAAGATGATGTGGTAGTTGATGAGTTGGAGGCAGAAACCGACGAGGAGCAGATTGAGGTGAGAGAGGGGAGCATATATGTAGACCTGCCAGATCTGGAGGAGACGATTATATAGTCGGTGATCCAGACATCACAGATAGAGACGTCCATGGCAGGCCCTAGTGGATCGAGTGTTGTTGATATGACTCCGAGCAATGATGCCCAAGATCAGAGTACTACACCGGGCACTGATTCCCCGACAGATGGAGAGACTGCTTAGACAGGATTTCTCTTTACCTCGCTCTTTGTCATTTCTATTGATGTTTTAGTACTTTATTGCATTTGAGGACAAATTACATTTTGTTTGTGGTAGGGTGAGGTATTTCCATACCTACCTATTGTGAATATTACCTTTGTTTATATATTGGGTTTTGTGCTGTAAATTGAGTTTAGCACTGTTTTTGTGGATGTTTGAGCTTGTGGGTCCTTATTTTGAATGTAAATGATTTTTCGTTCCTTCTAAAGAAATTTGTCACCTCTTGTGTATTTAATTGTGGCTATTCTTGTGCAAATTTGAGTGTCGATTGTGATCAATATCGATGACTTAAATAGTGCTCTCAATCAAACAAAAATGAATGTGCGGCTATGATGAGGCCAAATGAAGTTGCATAGACAATATATGAACTTTTTGCATCTCGTTCTGACTAGCCAGCTATCAAATTGAGTATGTTGGGATGAACATTACACACTAGTGAAAGTGTGGAGTCTTGTTTGATATTGGTGTCAATGCCTTGTATGATGAGTTTACCGTGAACCTTGTGTGATGACAGCTAGAATTTGCCCCGTTAGTCCGGTTGACTAAGTGATGCAAGCTCTTGAAATGATCTAAGGCAACAATTTTAAAGAATGAAACAATTTGACATTATACCTCTTTTGTGGCCAACCTTGTGAGATGTGTGAACTTTGTTTGAGCACCCTTTGAGCCTTCCCCTTTTATTGGAAGAAACTTGATGCAATTGTGACCTTTATTTATCCCCTCACCCTTAATCCTCATGAGATATGGTTTGTTTGAATAGTCAACTTAGGCCAAAAGCTTAAGTTGGGGGTGTGGTAAAAAGAGAGGGTAATTCAAGAAGTGTGAAGAAGTCCCCTTTACCCATGGCTTTGAAAAAGATGGAATCCCTCCATACAAAAAAAAAGAAGAGCAAAAAGAAAAGAAGAAAGAAAAAGAAAAAGAATGAAAAAGTTTGAAATAAAGTTGTGAAAGTGCAAGAGAAATAGGGTGTTCAAAGTTCCATGGAAAATGAATAATGGGGTGAATTTTGAGCATAAATGAGAATGACGAAGAAAAGGAAAGGAAGCGTTGTTCATACCACATTTCATGAGGATAGCAGCCACTGAACCTAAATGACCATACATTTACACTCATCCCCGTTACAAGCCTTGAAAACACCTTTTTGATATTGAGGGAGCAGAAACAAGTGTTAATTGGAAAATAAGGGCAAACCTATGGGTGGAGTCATGCATGTGTTCATCTTTGTGAGTGTGAGAGTTGTGTGTGATTTCAGAGCTATTAAGTGTTGAACCATTGTGTGTGAATATGGAATCATTCTTTGCGTGAGGGTATTTGAGTACCTTTGTTGAGCTTGAACTTGCATTTGAAGCAAGTATTGTGAATTTGAGAATCTTTGATAATGGTGAGTCACAACTTGAATCTTTGAGTGCAAAATTGATCCTTGCATGAGTAAGTTGAGTCTTTTTGTGTGCATTCATGATTGAGTCTTGTATAGCACTGTTTGAGACATCCTTTTTGAACTGCTGAACTTAAGTTTTACTTGAGGACAAGCAAAAGTTTAAGTTGGAGGTGTTGATGAGTCTGAGATTTGGACTCATTTAGGGATTTATTTTGATAGATTTAGTGTCCTCAAATGCTTATTTTATGCCAATAATTGATGTAAAATGCTTAATTTCCAGGTATTTGGATTGAGGAACCAAGCATGGACACTAATTTGTAAAAAGGAACAAAGCGAGCTAAAAAAACGAAGAAATGAAAGCATGGTGATCGCCAAGTCCATTTGGCGAGTCACCGAATGGCCACCATCTCGCCTAAAGTTCCAGTGTGCCAAGCCCTGAAGAAGAAAATCAAGTTGGCGAGAGAAAAAAGGAGTTGACGTGTCACCGAGTGGTTCCGCGATGCAGTTTTGAATCATCCAAAGTTACAAAACTTGAGGATGCTGAAGGCAAAACCAAAAAGGCGATGGAACTGACCAAAGGGCGGATCGGCAAACCCGACTTACTGCACCGAATGGTCCTTCGCAACATATTTTTGGCGACTATAAATACATTTTTGAACATTTAGTTTATTATGAATCTTGGAATCAAATATTATTTTGAACATTTAGGAGATTTATTTTCAGTTTATACTCTGAGTATTAAGACCAAGTTTTCCTTAGCTTTGAAGAATTGAAGTTTTTCACTTTTGAGAAATTGGAAGTGGGTCTTTGAGATTCTTCAATTTGGGCATTTGTAAAGATGAAATTAATCTTACCCAGTTGATGGAAACACAATTTGCTAACGATTTTTATCTTTTTATGATGTCTAGCTAAAACCTCAATTTTTGGGGTGTGATGATGTGATTATGGGCTGATTTAGCTTATGGGTATTGCTAATTGTTAGTTTAAATATTATTTAGAAGTGATTTCAATCATTAATTATGGTTTAATTTAAAGAATTGTAGTTGCAAATGCCTTGTGTGATAAGATTACTTTGAACATTGTGTGTGATAACACCTAGAATTTGCCCCGTTAGTCCGGTTGACTAAGCGATGCAAACACTTGAAATGATCTTAGGCAACAATTTTGAAGAGTGAAACAATATGGCAATATACCTCTTTTGTGGTCAACCTTGTGAGATGTGTGAACCTTGCTTGAACCCTCTTCAACTTTATCCTTTTCTTGGAAGAAACTTGAACAATTGTGATCCCTCTTTATCCACTCACCCAAAACTTTCATGAAGTATGGTTTGTTTGAATAGCCAACTTAGTCCAAAAGCCTAAGTTGGGGGTATGGTGAAAAGAGAAGGGAAAATCAAGAAGTGTGAGAAATCCCCCCTTGAGAAATAGTTTTGTAAAAGATGGAACCCCACCATGTAAAAAAAGAAAAGAAAATAAGAAAGCAAAGAAAAAGAATGAAAAAGTTGTGAAATAAAGTAGTGGAAGTTGCAAAAGAAATGGGTTATTCAGTAGTACATATGAAGTTGAATAATGGGGGTGGATTTTGAGCATGATCAAAATGTTAAAGAAAAGGAAGAAAGTGATTTTCAGACCATACTTCATGAAGTTAGAAGCCACCAAGCCTAAATGACCATACCTTTACATTCAGCCCCGTTAAAAGCCTTGAAAAGACCTTTGTGATCTTGAGTGAGCTTAAACGAATGTTGATTGGAAAATAAGGGCAAACCTATGGGTGAACTCATGCTTGTGTTCATCTTTGTGAGTGTGAGAGTCATGTGTAATTTCGGAACTATAAATTGTTAAAGAACTTTGTGTGAATAGGGAATCATCCTTGTTGTGAGGGCATTTGAGTACCTTTGTTGAGCTTGAACTTGCATTTGAAGCAAGTATTGTGAACTTGAGCATCTTTGATAATGGTGAGTCACAATGTGAATCTTCGAGTGCACAATTGATCATTGCATGAGTAAGTTGAACCTTGTTGTGTGCATTCATGTTAAGTCTTATGCAACACTATTTGAGACATCCTTTTTGAACTGCTGATCTTGAGTTTTACTTGAGGACAAGCAAAAGTTTAAGTTGGGGGTGTTGATGAGTTCGAGATTTGGACTCATTTGGGGCATTATTTATATAGATTTAGTGTCCTCAAATGCTTAATTTGTGCCATAAACTGATGTTAAAGCCTTGATTTTCAGGTATATTGATTGAGGAGGAAAGCAAGGACACTAACAGGCAAAAAGGAAAAAAACAAACTGAAGAAGTAAAGAAAGGCGAGCCTGATGATCACCAAGAGCACTTGGCGAATCACTGAGTGGCTACTTTGACCGCCTAAAGTTCCAGTGTGCTAGCCCTGAAGGAAGAAACCAAGTTGGCGATAGAAAAGGGGCAGTCGGTGAATCGCCGAGCAGTTCCGCGATGCAAAGAGAGATCGCCCTTGAGGATGTTGAGAGACAAGGCAGAAAGGTAATAGAAGAGAGCAATGGGCGGTTCGCCGAACCACTCGGCGAACCTGACTTACCTCGCCTAATGGCCTTTCGTGGCTTATTTTTGGCAACTATAAATTAGATTTTGAACTGTTAATTTAGTATGCTAAATTAGTTTAGAATACTTTTCTCTGGAGTTTTTCATAGTTTCTCAGTAGACTTAAAGGATTTTGGAGATTTTAAAAGTGGGTTTCGACTTTTCTGCAAATTGAAGCATTTTAAAGGCTAAATTACTCTTACCCAGTTGATGGATAATCGATTTGGTAATCAGTTTTACTCTTTTATGATGTTTGGCTAAAACCCCAATTCTTGGGGTGTGATCATGTGATTATGGATTTAATTAGTTTATGGGTATTGTTAATTACCAGCTTAAATTCTATATTGAAGTGGGTTTAATCATTAATTGTGGTTTAATCTATGAATTGTAGTTGCAAATGCAGTTCTAATTTTGTGTTCTTGCCTTGCTCGAGAGAGAGGTTTTAGAACTAAGATTTTTGATTAATGATTTGTAGGTATTGGGTTGAGCTGGGTTCAGCTCTAGAGAGTGAATCCTAAACCCAATCCTACCCATCTAGCTCGAGAGAGTGGATGAATTAAGGTGTGCGTTGTTCTTCATTGGGATAGTTGTTCTAGAGAAAGCTATCTCCCTTATAGTCTAGCCTACTCACTGATTTTTAGCTATTTACTAGTAGTTTCAATTACCCATATTATAAAAAATTGTCTATAATCGATCACATCCCGAGAATTCCTCTCCTTATTGTTATCTCCAATTGTTTGTGACTGCGTTGTAGTTGATAATTGCAAACCAAAACCCCTCATCTGACATTCGTGTCACCCCTTTTAATTTGTTTTGTGTCTTTTTCGATAATTTATATTCCTATAACTAGGTAGATCACATTCATACTTCTTGATTGAATTTGAACATGTACCGCTCCCTGTGAGATTCGACCCCAACTCAATTGTTGGGTTATATATTTCTTAACAACTGTCTACACTTAGAATTGAATGAAGTGTATTTGATAGACGTTACTCATTTCATATCAGTAGGCGGGCTCAATGTTGAAAACTCGATTGTATTCCGATAATTTTTCTCACATCTTATTCCCGAGCATTCTGATTTGTTCATAATTTAATATTGAGATAGCTTTTGAAATCTTTCATAATCCTGCGGAAAATCAAGTATATCAAACTACAAGTGACCTGACATCTCATATAGCCTTAGATATGTAGGAAACTCGATTTCGCAGTTTAGCCATAGTTCCTAAAGTGCATAACAAAATCACTTTCTAAAGGATGAAGATGTGGTCGGTCAAAATTGTATTCGTCAATTTCATTTGCCTCAAATTTCTTTCATAAATCCAAGTCAAACGAATGACAGTTGTTGACACCCAATTTTAACGCTCAGTATATATTAATTATCGAGTTTCTTCAATTTCAAACAATTTGAAATAGTTAGTTTTATAAAATTCAAAATATATTTCAAGTTATTTTTGTTTTAAAAAATTGTCATTTTAAATAATTTTTTAGAATAATTTTTTTATATAATTAGTACGTTTCTCGAATATTCGAAAATCGTCTCAAAAAGAATTTAGTTTTACTTAAATAGTTGGTTAATCAATACTTATATTTTTGAGTTATTAGTTTATAATTAAGTTAAATATTTTCTTTTCGTTAAGATTAAGAAGCTCTTTAGTTAATTATATTAATTCATCTTATTTAATTATTACTCGAATTTAATAAATGAATTCAAATTGGCCACATTCTTAACTTCAATTGGCTGTATTTTGAAATTCATATGGCCATCTCTCCAATTACAAGTTTAGCCGCTTCTATTTCACATTTTAACCCCTTTTAACCTTCAATTCTTCAACCAGAAAGCAACCATCAACAGCCTAATAATTCCAATATCAGCCCATTAGTTCCCATTTCAATGAAGAGGAACTTTCACAAATAACCATTATAATAAACTTAATTATGCTACATAGCTATAGTTTGCATATTTACGGGTTGTAGCTATAGTTTAAGCTGTCTCATTTGTATAATTCGCGGATTTATATAATTCGCAGGTTTGTATAATTCATAGGTTTGTATAATTCGCGGGTACATTTGTATAATTCAGTTATTTTTGTATAAACTCAAAATAACGAATTTATACAATTACAAACATCAGAAGTGCAAATAGTTATACAAATTATATTATACAAATTCTGAATTATACAAAAATTATACAAATTATATTATACAAATTCTGAATTATACAAATGCGCAAATTATACAAAACTAAAAAGTTGAGCTGTGTAATTATAGTTAAAAGTAAGCCGCGAATTATAATTAAGATAAACTATAATTATATTAAGTAATTAACTAATATATATTTGCTTATACGCGTAATTTTCCCTTTAATGAAACCGGCCCAATCCAATACCAAAAGACCCACCTTAATACAACAACAATACCATACGTACAACCCAGAAACAATACAGTACTAGACCAACCCTATACTCTTCTTCTTCCTTCAATCGAAACATAGAAACCCGAAACCCAACGAGAAATTGTGACCAGCGAACCGAGAAACCAAAACCCAGCAATACCATGCATACAACCCAGAAATGCAGCGAACCCGAACCCTGGCCTCGCGCTCGTCCCTCTCCCTTTCCCTTATCCTTTCGTAAAAGAACTTGGGGAATAATCCCGGTGTCAAAATCTCGCACCTCAAGGGTCCTTGCTCTAATAATCGAAGGTTAAACTCTTCTTCCCGTTCAAATTCATTCAAGAATTCGAAAAGAATCTTAGTATATTCCTTATCCTTAAGAAAATTTGAATTTTGAATTCAATTTTTTCTCTAAAAATTTCACCCGTTTCCCCCAAATTTCCAGCACTAAATCTTCTTCTATATATTCTCTCTTTCAGTCACTGTTAAGGTGGGAAATTTCGAAACCACAAAAAATAAAGTTTCCTTTACAATCTTTTTCACCATTAAATATCATGAAATATATCAGAAAATCAAAATGCTCTACATTTTCGAGAACCACGAAAGTTAGAGTTAAAGTTTCATGGGATTTTAACTTCGTTTACTTCGAATGCTATTGTTGGAATTCTCGAAACTCATTGGTGGTGGAATCGTCTCCAGAAACTTGAGTTCAAGTTCGGTGCCCCGAAGAAGGTAACAACACTCTCTTCAAATTTAATTTTTGTACGAACTAAAAATGTAACTGTTTGTTATATTCAATCGCTCGATTTTGTTTCTGTGTAAGGTGTTTAAATTGTCTAGTGTGGAGTTTCTTATAAATTCATGTGTGATTTTTTATATGGATTGATCGCTGATTCAAAAACTTTTATTGTCGGTTTCAATTTTATCGTCTCGCTATTTTCTATGGTCAAGCTTGCTAGTTTTATTATTCTTCATCTTTCTGTACTTATCTTGATTATTTGCTAGAATATTTTGAAGCACCTAAAGGTATGTTTTTTATCCTAAAGGAATGCCTTGATCATTATTGTTGTTCCTCCATGGCATTAGGGTGTATTTTGTTTTAAAATACAAAATCTGATATGCTTGCCTATGTGTTCAGCGTCAAGTCTTTTATCTGTATTTCATGTTGCTAAAATTAATATAAGGCCATTTGGTTAGTTTTTTTTTCGAGTGTTAGTGAGTGATAAGTCTAGAAGTTAGTTGTTACTTTCTTTATTTGAGGAATCGTGTGTTTGGATTAGATGCTTGTCTATGATGTAATTACTTATTTTATGATTTGTCATTTGAATGATTTGTTTAGTCCTTCTTTTTGGTAATCTAAGTGATGTATGGTGTTAAATGCATTTTATTTTTTATTTTTTATTGGTTTTAATATCATCACTGATACATACCTCTCCTTGCTTGGTGTACATGTGAATATAATTAGTTTAATGATTCTTAGGCTATAGTTTTGTTTGTTCTTAATTTTCATTCTTTTTTCTGAATTTTCCAATGATATAATTTAGTGTTTAGTTACAAGGATTGTTGGTTTGTGCGTTCAGGTCCTCATTTTTATAACTTAAGTTGTTTAGTTAAGTGTCAATATGATATTAGATAAGACCATGTAAGTTTACTATTTCTTGTAAATTAATTGGATTTAGAAACTTAAAGGTGATATGCTCTTCATTTTGCTAACTAAATTCCTTTTGTTTTGCTGCAAATGTCATCCCGAGTCCATTGTACTATCATCCCACTGTATTTCTAATTTTTGGGGTTGTGGTGGTGTAATTATTATTTTCCTCGAGTTTGCCTCAAAATGGATCAAGGAGTGGAAACGAAAGGGAAGCTTATATACAGCGATATACGACGATATACAGGTCAAGGCACAAAAATACATACCTAAAATAAAATACAAGTATTAGGAAGCTGAAATGGGTTGTATTCCTTTAATATACAGTCCGATCAACATGAAAAATGGCCAAAATATGGCCAATATACACCAGTATATACCATTAGCCCAGTCCATACATGGATATTCAGGAATGAAAATGGGCAGAAGCCCATTCTTTCTTCACAACAGGTCTAGCATAAATGGAGGAGGGCTAAGGCTCATTTTATGCCATTAGCCCATTTTAAGTGATAGGACAGGTTGGGCCAAAAGCCCAAAATTTGACTTTACTTCTTCTTTTATTATTATTTGTTCATTGTATTAACTCTAACATTTTATTTGATTTGATTTAGTTTAATTAAATCCCAAAAGTAGTCGTTTCTTCTTTTATGTTTGATTGAAATTGTAACACCCCAAACTCAAGGGGCGCAACTGGCTCCTAATGCCAAAACTCAGGCCCGAGCCGATCCTGCTGAACCATGCGCTAGTGGCAGCCACACGCAATCAAGAGATCAAACAAGTATATCTCGGCTTAAAATTAAGCCATCGGCCGGCAAGGCCCCTGCCAACTGATCTATAAAAGAAACAGCTACTCCCAGGAGATCATATAAATAAATAGCCAACTAGCACAGAAGTTCTGATTGGGCCGTCGAGGCCACCATGATATCTATACCAAAACTAAAAGCAGGTATATATCAATACAATACATCAAACAGCTCACAAGCTTCAGCAAACCAACCACATAGGCCAGTATGGCCATAACGTAGCTATACACCCCACACACTAGTCTGCAAGCCTCTAAGAGTAGTAAAGATTGGTGGGACAGGGCCCCAGCCTACCCATAAAAATATATACAACAAAAGCTAACAAACCTCCACACTCTGGCAGCTCCGAAGGAAACGGCTAGCCAACCGTATAGAAGTCAATCTTGCTGCTGAGGAGGTCTACCCGGATGTCTGTCGGGACCTGCATGCATGAATGCAGCGCCCCCAGGCAATGGGGCGCCAGTACAAAATAATGTACAAAGTATGAAAGATGTAGACTAAATGAGCAAGTATCACAATATACCAAAAGCAATCAGGTTAGGAAATCAAATTTAGATAAGCATGCCAACCCACTACTGAATCTAATAAAATACGATAATGATCAAACATCAACCTAACCAAGCCCCCATAAGCCCGGTAGGAATAAACAACATACCACCTACTTAGGCCCCCATAAGCCCAGAAGGTGCCAAATCAATCTACATAACCTTATCGGTAGCCCCTTGTCTTTGTAAGAGGTCACATAGCCCTTTTTGGCAACGATATAGCCCCGTAGGCAGCGCATAGCCCTCTTAGGCAACATCATAGCTTTGTGGGCTGCACGTAGCCCTCTTTTGCATCACATAGCCCTGTAGGCAATACATAGTCCTCTTTGGCGTCAAAATAGCCCCGTAGGCAACACATAACACTCTTTGGCATCAATATAGCCCTGTGGCAATGCATACCCTTTTTGGCAATAACATAGTCCTATCAGACAACATCATAGCCCCCATAGGCAGTTCATAGCTCAACAGCTGACCACAATAGCCCCAAGGGCGACAACAAACAATTAAATAGGCTGAAGGCGAGCACTTTAGCTATAAACAATATATATATGAATAATCTCCCAGTCGTTCTTAACTTAGGGTCTTTCTTAACAGATCGTGAGTCCCTAAAATGAGGGGTTATAACCACCCAATCAACCAACCATTCACAATTACATCTACAAGATCACCAACGTTAACTACATCTAGGGAAACATGTCGAACGAAGGGAATAACCTTAACATACCTTTCCAATGAACGCTCGAAAGACCGTAGTTCCTTCACGAAAGTTGTTCCTTAT
>JAJOOS010017743.1:0-29563 GCA_029582725.1 Solanum chiquidenum | reverse complement strand
CCTAAAAGCTTATGAAAGTTCAGCCGTGTACAAAGAGAGGATGAAGAGGTATCATGATCAAAGAATTGAAAAGCGAGAATTTGTGGTTGGTGATCTTGTGCTTCTATTCAACTCTAGGTTGCGTTTGTTTCTAGGCAAACTCAAGTCCAAATGGACGGGGCCGTTTTTTTTATCACAAAAGTGCTTTCTCATGGAGTGATTGAGCTTGAAAATAGGGATGGAACAAGTTTTATGGTAAACGGGCAAAGGATCAATATCTATCTGGGAAAGGCTAAAACTGTGCAAGAAGTGATTGAGGCCTATAATCTTGATGAAGTCTGAGTAATCAAGGGGCCTGCGTCGTGCCGCGACGTTAAATCAAGCGCTGCTTGGGAGACAACCCAAGATGTACAATCTAGCCAGCGATAGGATATAATTTTTCTCTAGTAGTTCACTTTGATTGATTTCTTTCCTGTATCAAAATTGGATAGTTGTTTTAGTTTTGTACTAGTGTTGGCTAGAATTAGAATAGGGTCCGTGTCTAAAAAGTGTCCAGAAAATGTAAAAAGAATAACCTATTGGGTGCTACATGTGCAGGTACTCCATTGAAAAATCTGCAGAAAATGGTCTGGTGCAGCGGTCTACGGACCCCATCGACGGTTCGTCGTTTAATCCACGGACCGTGGATGGTGTCCGTAGATCCCAGGTAAGCTTCTAAATTTTTCTAAGTTTAAGAGTGATCTACGGTACTCATCTATGGACCGTAACTAGACTCACGGACCGTAGACGGGGTCTCGTGAGTCCAAACACTCACGCTAATAAACCCGACCCGGACCCCCTATTTAAAGACCCCATTTGTTTTTAAACCATTCCTCTTCCCTCCATTACTCCCAAAACCATTTCAACCACCCCATAATCCCCCTAAATCACTCCATAACTCCCCCACAACATCATCCCCTCCATAATTGTTCAGGGTTAGGAACAAAATAATTTTGATTCAAAATGTTGAATGTGCGGTTATGATTTTAATTGCTCCAGCACGCACAAAGATGAATTTCCAAATAAGGTTGGGATGAATGTTAGATTTTCTAACACTAGGGAGAGAGATGATTGATAGCTGAAAATTATGTGTGAGATTAATTATGAATTATCTAGATCCTCGTTAAAAGAAAATGTGAACTTGAATTTCAAGTGATAATTCTTTTGCATAATGTTGCAAATCGATTGCCAGATGAATTTACCGACCCTATGAAATAATTTAGCTACAAATGCTCCAATGAGAAGTCCTTGAAGGAGAGAGTCTATGATAAATCTGAAGCGTAATAGACCAATCGGTTCAAAATGTAAAATTCCTTGAAGAAGGAGAGAAGCAAATGATCAATATGGTCATGATAATGAGGCAAGTGCTATAAGAGAGCACCACAACATAACACTTCATAAAACCTTGGAAAAGGTTTAGGTACCTGAAAAATGAAGAGATCTTGATAAGTTATGTCATATTGGAATCCATATTCAAATAACCGTCGACGGTATCTGTGATATGAAATAGCGCTCAAAGATATAAATTGTGACGAGGATTTTGTATTCAAATTTGTCATATAGTGTGGACAGATAAATAATTGGCCAAGTAAAATGCATAATTCAAGTATATTTTGTTTCACTTAGAAAAGTGATGTTTTGGATTTTTAGTCCATAAATCAAGATATAATGTCAGTGGGGTACACATAAATTATTATGCAATTGTATAACCGTAAGATATCAAGTACGGCTTGTGCCTTGGGGTATAAAGGTTTGTCGCAAAAATCATGACATTATTGGAGATGTTTTCTCCTATGGTGGTTGCAATGATATTTGTTTTGATCTGACAATATATGAAAACTTTAATGCATGTAATGAATAATTATCATGTCTAGCTAGACAATATTGAAGGTTATATGAAAATCCTTGAAGCAATCAAGGTGTCTGAAACATATAAGAGTTTCAAAGAAATTTTTTCAGTAACCCTTTAAGAATCCTTATATGGATTGAAATAATCAAGGAACAAAAGGGTACAAAAAGAATGACTATAATTGTCCTTGCATTTTTATGAAAAGGCAAGGATCTGAATTTGTTATAATAGTTGTATATGTTGATGACTTGAACATTATTAAAACTCTTAAACAACTTTCAAAAGCTATTGAGTGTTTAAGAAGGGAATCTAAAATGAAAAGATCCTGGAAAGATAAAATTTTGTCTTGACATATAGATTCAGAATTTCACGAATGAAATATTTGTTCATCAATCAACACACACAGATAAGATTTGATGCGATTTTATATGGATAAATCACATTCATTGAGTACCCCAATGATTATGAGATCGTTTGACATAAATAAAGATTCACTTTGATCTCAAAAGAAGGATGAGGAGCTTCTTTGTGATGAAACTCCATATCTTAGTGCGATCAGGGCACTAATGCATCTTGCTAACAACACTCTACCAGATATCTATTTCGCAGTAAATTTACTGGTAAGATTCAGTTTCTCCCCAACGAAAGGACATTGAAATGGTGTTAATCACATACTTGAATATCTTCGAAGGACCATAGACATGAGTTTATTCTATTTGGAGGAATCGAAGTCAGAACTAATTGGTTACGCAGATGCAAAATATTTATCTGGTTCGCATAAAGCACAGTCTCAAACACACTATTTATTTACATGTGGAGTCACAATAATATCTTGGCGATCAATGAAGCGAACGTTGGTAGCCACTTCCTCAAACCATGCAGAAATAAAAGCCATCCATGAAGTTAGTCGAGAGTCCGTCTGCTTGAGATCAATGACACACCATATTCAGGAAATGTGTGGTTTTTCTTTGAAAAAGAATATACCAACCACAATGTACGAAGATAATCAACTGCAAATAAAAGTGTCCACAAGATGTTTGTTTCTATGAACAAGTTGAATGAGCAACTTGCAGTAACGAGGTCACGAATAGAGTAATTTTCGAGAATGTATTTGGTTAAACTAAAAGCCTCATCATACCCATGAAACTATAAAATAATATATCAGAAATGAGTTCAATCATGCAACATCTTCGTGAATATGATTTGATCACAAAGACACTGTAAATATTTGAGAAGTTGGTATATAAGATAAGATGACATCATCATAACAAATTAAGTGATGTTTTGATCGGGGGAGTATAATACACGTTGCTATTTTTTTTCCTTGACCGAGGTTTTGTCCCACAGGTTTTCCTAACAAGATTTTTAATGAGGCAACAAATAATGTGTATCAAAAGATATGTGTACTCTTTTTCCTTCACTAGAATTATTTCCCACAGGGTTTTTTCTAGTAAGGTTTTAATGAGCCACATAATCTATGGACATTCAAGGGGAAGTGTTATAAATCCATTGCATTGTGTGGATTATCCATTAGATTTATTCAAGAACTAATTGGATTCATGTATGGGTGCTTCCAAGGTGATAAGAACCTGAAGGGATAACTATGTATCTACTAGTTTTGTGACCTTTGGGAGTGATATCTCAAAACTATAAATAGAGATATCACTCACCATTTGAAATACACACTTGAATAAAAAGAAAAGTCTTCTCCTACACCTACTTCCCTTGCCTTCTTCTCTTTATCCTTAAATTTCTTTAAGCTTAATTTTATAACATTAGTCATTCTTTAATTATATTTTTTGGGAAAAGGTAGAAGTACCTCCCTAGACTATGACCCAAATCCTAGAGACACACCTTAACTAAACTAAGGTCCTATTACCCCTATGAACTCATTTTTTTTTTAGTAATTTTGTACACCTTTTTGGCTTACGTGGCATCCAAATATCTCCCACAAGCCTCAACTGTGTGGAGTCACGGGGTGTGCCACATAAGACAAAAGGTGTACAATATTATATATAAAATGAGTTCGGGGGGGGGGGGTAATAGGACCTTAGTTTAGTTAAGGTGTGTCAATGAGATTTCGTTCATAGTCTAGGGGGGTACTTGTGCCTTCTCCCATTTTTTTTGTATCTTCCCCTATGGTTGGAACTGGCTCATACCACGATGCAAAAAAAACACAAACCGATAGGGTAATATGGGAAGAATATCCAAAAAATAATAATTCCAGTCTATTTAAATTATGAGGAGACCTCAAGTACAAGCTTAAATAAGTTTGGGCAGCAACTAGTTAACAACAAAAGATAAATACATCAAACAAAATAAATTAATCACATGAGACATTAAATTTACGTGAAAACCTCTTTAGTGTAAAGGGCAAAAACTGCGGGACAAAGCTATACTCTAATCAACTAAAGTTACAATAATGTTCTCCAAAATAATGAAAACCAAAAAGTGTCAAACAACGAGCAACATTATAAAGTTACAATAATGTTCTCCAAAATAATGGGTGCCTCTTTGCTACGATTACAAGTTTAACACTTTATTTTTGATAAATCTATTAGATTTAATATAAGGATCAAAATGAATACTATTATTATACATTAAGTAAGGATCATTTCAATCATCAAGTGAAATATAATAAGAATGAAATAAAGAGTTACCAATACATTAAGGACCCATTTTGATCATTTTCTCATGAAGATGTGTGTCAAGTGTGTATTTTATCATAAGACACACAACTGATCATGATGCTTTAGGATAAAATTCATTTCACTTTAATATAAATCACAAAGGTCATAGCACTCCCATATTCTCTCTATATATAAGCCAACAAGAGTTGGACTAACACATCATATATAAATTGTACCAAAAGTAAAGTGAATTGTACGAATAGGGTTAATTTGGTAATTTGACTCGTTACTTTTTTTTAACTTTTTATTATATTACTATTACTAGTAAAATTACCAGCGCTTCACACGGGAATTTAATATCACGGAATATATAAAATAATACTTAAAACCTATCAGTCACTAAAACTAAAACACTATATTATCTTACATAAAAGATTAATAATGTAAATGAAAATGAAAATTATTACATCTTATCATTTATCGTTAATAACATAATCATAAGTTAATGACGGTAACAATACATACCATAATCTATAACATAAGCAATTCTGTCACTTAGCCACTCAACATGAGTAAAGTACACAAATATTTAATTGTGCAGAAGAAGAGGTTCAAAATTTTCGTTGTCTTAAAATGAGAGGAAATCTCTCTATTTATAGACAACAAATGGTAGTGTGAACAAATATTTATTGTATCTTATCAGAAAGGTTACAAATGTTTAGAAAAGTTGCAACCCTTCATAAAGGTCACAACCTTTCATAACAGTCACAACTTTTCATGAAAGTCTCAACTCTTCATTAAAGTCGCAACTTTTCAAAAAAGTCACAACTTTTCATAAAAGTCGCAACTCTTCATTAAAGTTGCAATTTTTCATAAAAGTCACAACTTTTCATGAAATCGGAAGGCTAGTTTTGGAAATAAATAAATTAAAAGTGAATTATGGTTTGTGGTGGCACCACGTAGGTGGGCATAAGGTTCTCTTTTATATATATTCTAGTAAAATCATCCGCGCTTCGCGCATAAATTTAATATCACAGAATTTATAAAACAATACTTACAATCTATCAATCATTAAAACTAAAACACTGTATTATCTTACATACAAGATTACGTAGTAACACACATCAATAATGTAAAGGAAAATAGTAATTATAACATCTTATCATTTATCCTTCAATCAATCATCTTTAATTTAATTTTGTAATTTATCCTTTTAGCCTCCAAGAAGTGTTACTATTTGATATTTTTGGGAAATTAGATGAACATCCACATGAGATATTATATTTTCTAATAAATAAATAATATTTATATGTAATAAAAAATACTTATAACAATAACTTTGCAGAAACATAAACAACAAAGTTTAAAATATGTACTAAAACAACAATTAATATTATAAGCATAAATAAATGACTAAAAAATATATATGAGGATCTATAACAATAGAATGAAACAGAAAGGAAAAAATTGAGCCCATTCAATGCACAGTGTCCCCTTAAGGAAGTTACTCCCCTCTAGTATTTGAGGTTTAATGAAATAGATCTTCTCAGGATGGAATGATTTTATTCACAAGTATATTGATACAAAAACAATGGTGTCAGTGAGCAACTCAACAAGAGCAAAGTACTCGAATATTTAATTGTGCATAAGAAGGAAGAAGAAAAAGTTCAGAATTTTTCGTTGTTTTGAAATGAGAGGAAATCCCTCTATTTATAGACAACAAAGGATAGTGTGAACAAATTCTTATTGTGCCTTATCAGAAATGTAACAACTTTTTGAAAAAGTTACAACCCTTCGGAAAGGTCAGAACCTTTCATAAAAGTCACAATTTTTCATAAAAGTCGTAACTTGTCATAAAAGTCGCAACTATTCAAAGAAGTCACAACTTTTCATAGAAGTCACATCATTTCATGAAAGGGGATGACTATTTTTTGGTAAGTCTTCATAAAAGTCGCAACTCTTCATAAAAGTCACAACTTTTCATAAAAGTCACATTTTTTCATGAAAGGGGAAGACTATTTTTGGAAATAAATAAATTTAAAAGGAAATTCTAGCTTGTGGTGGCACCACGTAGGCGGGCCTAGTGTTCTGTTTTATATAAACATATGATTATAGCTCACAAAGTTGTACCATCTGCTATGTCGCAGGTACCTTTAGGTAGAGCTTTGATGATTCCACTTTAGTTATGACTTTCATTCTTACAAAGACACCTAGTTATATACTTTACATGTAACGCACGTGTCTTTGGCTTCTAACCCAGAGCTTCATCTACTGAAAGTTGTCTTCATCTACTGAAAGTTGTCTTCATCTTCCATTTTCTGAAAGTGTTACTGCAGTTTAAGATATTTCTTCTCACTTTGTTCATCTTTATTCATTTTTCTTTGTGATCAAAGGGAAAAATAGAAATGACAGTTCTTATCTTAAATTTATACCTCTGATTTGTTTTTTCTAACAAAACGGAAAAAATAAAATGAGAGTTTCTATTCATGCAACAGACAAATTTAGTTTTAAAGGGGTAAATTTGATTTTCCCATTCAAGTTTTTTTAAGGTTGGGGATCCACTGAATGCTCATGAATGTTGGACTAGGACAGAGAACATGAATACATCGAGAAATATGCTAATGATAGACCATAGGCTTCTAAATAAAGTCAAACAGATACTAATCACATCCTCACTGTCTAATCTTTATTCCACTTGGCCAAACTCCTAAATGTATCCTTATTTCCCTGGTTTGTGACAGCTTTTTCAGTTTGCCAAAAGCCATAAAGGAATCTATGATGGGGAATGTCCATTCTATTGCTCCTTTTCTGGCTATCATGTAACATGTCTATCTCTTTAGTACTGGTTGATTTCTCATATAATCATTCAAGAGTTAATAACTTTGCTGGTCACTCAACCATCAACTCTTTTCACAGAAAGGCATTCCTTTCATTTCAACTCAAAGTCACTCAACTATGACTTCTTTGCACAGAAAGTCACTCAACCTATTTAATTATTTTTTTCACTAAAATTTTTTTACATGAAATTTTATTTTTAGCCAAAATTTGAAGAACCAAATATATATCCATTTAAATCATTTAATGACCCACCCCATTCAATCCGACCTGCTGAAAATAAAATATTGAACTTTTTATTTTATCATTAATTCCCCAAATCATTTTCTCTTGTCTCCTAAGCGTTTTTCTTCTTCTTCTTTTATTTTCCTTTTTAATTTCTCAATTTCAAAAGAGAAAAAGCAAGACATCTTGCAATCCTTTTATAATGTATAGCAATTTAAAAAGTTTTGCTCTCTTCGAAATTTCCATTGAAATCGTAACCCAAAAGATTATTGTAATTTTTTTTGTTTTTGAAGTTGGGAAAACAATAACTTGATCCTTTTCTTGTCCAATTGCACATTGTCGTCCGCTGCCCAAATAAAGAACCAATGTGCTTGTGATTTTGAGGCATAGTTGTTGTTCATATAACGATTTCTGATATTACTCAGTATGGTTGGGAGTTTGAGGCATAGTTGTTGTTCATTTAACAATGTACATGCTCACTGTGATTTATAAAAGGGTGTAGACAGTGGTGCTTGTTGTGTGATGGCGTTAATTGAAGCAAAGGAGATTATAATTTTAAATTTGGGAGACTGTAGAGCTATTCTATGTAGAGATGGAGTTGCCGAAGCCCTCACAAGAGATCATAGAGCTGAAAGGGAGGATGAGAGAAAAAGAATAGAGAGGATAAGGTACCATTACTTGAATTTAAAAAGAGATCGAAGATACATCTCTCATCTCTATTGATTGTGTAAGTAACTTCACTTTTGTGATGCAGGGAGGATATGTAGAACTTCACAAAGGAGGTTGGAGGGTACATGGTGTTCTCACTGTGTCCCAAAGCATTGGAGATGCTCATTTGAAGGATTGGGTACCATGTGAACCTGACACCAAGACACTCACTTTGACACCGGATATGGAATACCTTGTTTTAGCTTCTGATGGTCTTTGGGATCAGGTTAGAAAATGAAAACTTCTCGTGTATCTTTTGATGAGACCAACTCATATTGTTTAATGATTGTGATATAAGTTGTCCTCCTCAACTTGTTGCACGTGGATCATTATCCTTGATATGTCCATATCCCCTATCAACATAGCTGCCTTGCTTTGCTTGCTTGACAGACGAGAAAACCCAGGAACGAATAGACTCATCCTGCTCCTCATGTCAGCAACCATCTTCGGAGCATAGCGGAAAGTTGATAACTATTTATTAACCAAAAAATTCTTAATTTATACAAATTGATATTTATGTAATGAAAAATATGCTGAAATAATTATTGAACAAAAAGAAAAACACAATCCAATTGACCTGAATTGTGACTGTCATCGCCACTTTATAAGCTTTGGAATTAACAATCAATCAAGAATAAATATTATAAAGTTAAAAAATACTTCACAATCAGTTCAAGGATTATTTTTTCATCAACAACCTCTATTCTCTTTCTTATCAAGCTTTGCAAATTTGATGGATTCATAAGAAATTAAACAACCCCCAAAACAATTACAACTAGCCACGGATAAAAAATCAATTACATGTGAAAAAGTTCATACTGCCATTTATTAAATAAAAAATAACCATTGAACTTTAACTTTTCTTTTAACTGATGAAAAGTTTTCAATTTGTGTTCCATTAATTTAAAATAAAAGACTTCGAATAATCATTAGGACAAGTGTCTGAAGTTGTTTTCCGTTCCCACGTGAATGTGAAAAACTATCGCCAACACGTTTTTCCCTCTTGATCATCTCACAATTTAAGAACGTATGTACTTTAGCCAACGAATCAACAAACTTCATGTTTTATCTAATTCGTTCTTTTCATGATAAAAATATATTTACCAAATATGACTCATACATACAATTGCACATACATATATTTTATGTTATCTATAAAGATGTAAGTATGGCTCTTGATGCCAATTGTTGAAAACTATATGCACAGCGGAAGCATACCAGAATCATACTACTTACATGAATAATAGACAACACATAGTTTATGCTAGAACATATATAATCATTCTAGATCACATAAACTTTATGAAATTTAATTCAAGGATTACCTCTTCAAGCGTGAGCATATACCTTCAATCAAATCCACAAGCTAGAACCTTCAAACGAATCCACAAGCAAGTCCACAAAATGGATGACAGTTCAGCGGTCTTCTACAGTGATCCCAAGTTTACTTCCGAACTCTCTCAATACTTGGGTGGGCAAGTATAATATAGAAAACTTATCTTTTTTCAAGGGTTAGAAGAATCCCTATTTATAGAGATTTCTTCCCAGTCCAAGGAGAAGGAATACCATGTCTTTCCTTAGAATAGAAAGACATGTGCATCTCCCTTTTCTTAGAAAAAAAATCATGTCCTTCTCCGTTGCCTTATAATAGAAAAAGTGATATACTTCTCCCTTGCCTTAGAATAGAGAAAGATACATACTTCTCCCTTTCCTTAGAATAAAGAAAGACACATACTTCTTCTTTTCCCTTTAGAATAGATTTTGAGTTCTAGTAAAATATGGACACAGTAGGGACCACCTAATTAATTACTGAGGCTTCCTATTATGAAAATAATTCTAAATAATTAATTTGAATTATTCTTACCATAATAAATTACAAATCATTCCACTAGAAATTCGTAATTGCACTGCTCTATTTATATTTCAAAATTCCCTACTAAACACATATGTAATTCCCCATGTTAAGATTACAGATACTAATCAGTAAATTAAATTATTGACGAACTTAATTCAATGATCAATTTCCTTTAAAGCACTGCTTAACTTATATTATGTGTCGGATTCATAAATTCACTTGCAAGGTTTGACATGATGAAAACTTTTAAGCTTCTCAAAAAGACATACCATCAATCTCTACATCAAGACATGGATTCCGTCAACTAACTTATTATTTCACCAATATATATATTATCATCATCCAATCTACCAAGTATATTGACCCATCTTAGAATCTCACATTTTAATAAATCAAAACGATAATTAACATATAAGGATCATAATAGTTATATTAGGATTAAGAATATAAGTACATTTAATAGTTTTGAGAATATGATTTTATCAGTCAGTCTAAAGCAACTATCTCTACTCGGTCCCGTTCAATATATACAAAATGCACTAGCACAAGAAGTTGGAACTATACCATTCCGATAATCAAGATAAACTACATATAATCTTGTGCTACAATCGTACCGATGGCATGTCCAATTCCCATCTTAGATTGTGAACAAAAAAAAATTATACTTATAAGAACCGATGATTTAATCCTCTGTGGATAAGCTTAAATTCTATACACTAAATCATCTACTATGTAAGTAAGCAGACATCCTAATTGAATATATGATCTATTAAAAATAAATAAATAATTATTCTATAATAAATACTATATCTAAACACATGATTAATAGTATATATTCCAACAGTTGTTTATGTGGGAAATCAGAAAGCCATCGATTTCATAATGCAATCATGTCTGAGGGAAAAGAGCATGCAATAAGTGGCTACTTCAAATGAAAAGGAAGAAGACAAAATTGATTGTGTAAGTAAAAGTCCTTCACCAAAGTTATGATGAGTTTCCCTAATCAAGTCAAATAGAGCGAAAAGTTGTTCTCCATGTTGTAAGAAAACCATCAAAGACTGGATGACAAGTGAAGATGAATTTGGCAATGAAAATGATATATTGGTCCACCGACAAAGGCTAGGGGAGTTTCAATGGTGAACCAAACAAAGAGGAATGTGAAAATTTATTGCCCAAATCAAGTAAACATGAGTGGTTTGAAGAAGAAGCAACATTCCAATGCTCTTGTGTTTGCTTGCAGAAAACTTGGAAACTTTTATGTGTCAAGGGTTAGTTCAGATGATATCACTGTAATGATAATCGATCTGAATCATTTCAAATCCTAGTATGGTATTGTTAGTTCAGTCAGTTATCCTAGTATGATAATCAAGAATATTCATCATGCTTCAAGTGAGATGTGTTCCTTCCAAACTAGAGAAAACTCCAAATATATATCCACACTAATTATCTGCTTCAGTGAAGTGAGTACATGTTTAAGGAAAAATACACAAGATACACTGTCAAGTTGATTACAGGCACGTGGAAGGACAAGTATGAAGCAGCTAAAAACCAAAAGAACAAGGAACACTACCCCGAAGGAATAAAACCGGATTCGAATCAAGCATTCGATAGAGGATGGTAGGGGTAGCTGGGTAGCAATTTTGACCCATATAAGTGAAATGGCTCTATTTTTCCCATATTAAATTAAATGGATCACTCATAATTTATTAAATGGGTAAATATGGACTTCAACCTATTCAATCCATATATACCCCATATATCACACACTTATCATAAAAATCCCTAATTGCACTAAATTTTTTTAAAACAAAAAGTTGGGGATGCGGTGGGGGATAGGAAGGGTGGGGCAAATAAAATATTTTGGAAATCTTTTGAATTCTTTTTATAAAACTTTTTTTGGGTGAGCGTGGGAGGTGACCTGAGGTGCGGGTGGTAGGGTTGGCAAAAAAAATTAAAATTTGCTTGGGCGGGGGAGTTGGCAATTTGTTTTAAAAAAAAGAATTGTTTTTAAAATTTTCTTATGGGGTGGGGTGGGGGTCTAAATGTATGAAAACAATTATTTTAAAATAATAATAATATATGGGTGGGGTGGTAGGGCTTGAGGTATTAAAAATTTAGCTTTGATTTAATATTTTTTGGTTTTTGAAGATTAAAGTGGGTTACAACCTGTGGCGTAGCCACATGGTTGTCAGGGTGTCCAATTGGACACCTTTCGTCGAAAACAAATATTATATATACAAGTAAAATGATACACGAAATTATTAGATAACATATTTCGAACACCGTTAACATAACAAGCTATTGCAGCCCAGTGGTTCCACCTCCTTGGAATTAGGTACTGCTCATGTGTTCAAATCTCACTAATTCTACTTTTTGAAAACAGTTTTTACTATGTTATTTCTGGACAACCTTTGTGAAATTCCATATATGTGTAAATTGTGATCCAATCTATTTTTACTCAATCCGATCGTATCCACCCTTTTTCATCCCTAAGGAGAAGTTAACGGACAAAATTTACAATTAAATTTAATTTAAATTACTCATTCAATGCAAATTAAGAGGTAATGATTCATGGGCATTAAAACCCTAAGGATTCACCCATACAAAGGAACCAGATCTTCATGATCGAAAGGGCACGTGACATCATCTACTTAACAATTGTTCCACAAGTTATAAAGCAAAGTTTCAATATATTTCTATTTTTTTTGTTTATTTTTGCATTGTTCATCAAGTTCTAAACTACTCCGAAGCCTTTATAATAAAGGATTCCTTCGAAATCAAGCTTCAAGGTAGTCAACTGTACAATTGCGCCATCTTTAGTTAATCAAGTTTGTTCTAGTGGCAGCAATACACCAGGAAATAAGCGGTCTGCATGCAACAAAAAGTGGGATAATTGGTACTCATCTTCTCCTCTAATGTTCAAAAATTCTGTAGAAAGTGGGATAACTGGTACTCATCTTCTCATTTAATGTTCAGAAATTTAGCTGATATATAAAGAGTCAACAAACTAAATCCCAAGGAAGTGGGATAAATGGTCTAGTAAGGGCTTAACATGCAATTTTTTGTTCTTGAAGTTACAATTCAATTAGAAATATACGGTGGATATTATGCCTTCTTCAACTCTAATTAGGAGAAAATTTTACCAGCAAAGATGATAGAGATTCCTCATTTTTTTACTCTTTGTTTTTTTCGTTTAAAACTGGTTCACTGACATGGCTCATTATCTAGCCAATAGTAGTAACAATTAGAGAATCTTATTTCATGTATATATAGGGCTAAAGTGTTTAACAACACACAACTTTGTGGAAAAAAAACCCTAGTAAAATAAGAATAACATCTTGAACCATATTTATGTGTTTTGAGTTTTTTTTTAAAAAGAACTATAACAATTGATGAACTCCCAAATAAAGCAAAAAAAAACTTGGAATGAAAAAATGAGGGATAATTCATAATATAGGAAAGAGGGAAACATGCGTGTTAGAGAATCATAAAATTATACTCTTTTTTTTGTATATAATATTCTAGTTGATTTTTAGGGATTTAGATATCTAGTTATCTCAATTAGTCTTTTCTATAGATCAATTATAACCATTGTTTTCGTTCATAAACATTGAAATTACTCCATACTGTTGTTGTAACATGGTATCAGAGTCAAGGTTATAGCTTCAACTGAGTTAGCCCTACCTAGTTGGAGTTGAGTCATCTTCATAGCCAGGAGACACTGTTTCTTTGCTAGAAGTTAATAGTAATTTTTTTATGACTATTACATTAAAATTAACCTGGTGAGTCTCACATTTTGTTGACTCCATTCTATTCACACTTTCTCGACGTATGTGTGAAGGCAAGTGGTATATTTGTCTAGATCAACTTTGATTTATGTCGATCTTGTTTTTTTGTCATTCATTCTTATTTCCGACCATCATCCGAGAAAGTCACTTGTTTCCGGTTAAGAGACCTAGTTATTGTCTCGTTCTTCTTTCTACCAACATGTGAGGAGTTTGGTAAATTATTTTCTAGTGTTTTTGATCGATATTTGGTTTTTCTGGGTTTCAACTTTAATATGTAGTTTGCATCTTCTTGAAGTTACTGTTAGATATCGTGAAAGTACAAGGTTTTGTTTCATTGGTCAAAGATCTGCATTTGATCTTTATTACATCCAGGTTTAGTTTGCTCTCTTTTAAAAAATTGCATTACTGAATTGGTTTCTTTTGAAAAATATTTGTTGAGGATAAGTGGTACTACTATTTCATTAATAGAATGATCAATAAGAGAATGAATTTTGTTACTACGGATAATTCATTTTTTGATAAAATAATTTCAATTCTAACACAAGAGCTTGCAAAATTTTCTCAATATCAAGAATCATTGAATAAATTCACTTTGGCTATTAAAATTGCTAAGTCAGATGAAACATATCGCATCACCTCTTCAAATGAATGGGTGATTGAATTAGGTTCCACAAATCATAAAAACTGCTAATTCCAATAAATTTTTCTAGCATTCAATAACACAAAGCTCCCTTTCTAGTCACTGTAGCTGATGAAACTATTTGTACAAGAGTTGGATTTGGAATTGTTAAGTCAACCTCCTCTATTGCCCTATCATATTTATTAAGCCTATCAAAATTGATTTTGAATTTGATCTTTGTTAGTATATACATATACCTTAATTCTTATATTTCATTTTTTCTCGATCATTGCCTGTTTCGTGATCTTAAGACAATTTAGATAATTATTGGTAAATGAGATGTATATGATTATATGTACATCCTTGATGAGTGGGAATCTCAGTCTGTTGTTTCTCTAGTTTTGTGTCTCTATTTGCTGCACATTTTCGATTCAGACATCCCTCTCTACCTCAATTAAAGAAGTTGTGTCTTTGGTTTAAGAATATTTCTTCATTTGGAATGTTAGTCATATCGATTTACAAAATATCACAACTTGTAATTACACCGTGTAATTACCAGAAATTCACAACCCATCTCTCAGAATTGGAGAGTGCAATTACCCCTTGCCAATTACTCTCAATTACCTACTAAACAAGTAATTACATGGTCAACTAAGCATGTCAAACAGTGTAATTACACCCAATTACACAAAATTCAGTTACTAGGTTGACTTTCCAAACAGGCCCTAAGAGTTTTGTTTATGGAGAGGTTTTCTGTCTACAATTTTTATACTTTTTATTGGTTTTTAAATATGTAGGCTAATTAGTCAAATCATATAATAATATTTTCATTTTTAGTAAGTTTTCATCATATAATTTATCACCAATATTATTTTCAATTGTAAGCTTTTGCATGACGCTTTGATTCTTTTAAACCCAACAATATCTACTCTAGTTGGTGACTCTTTTATTTCCAAGTGGCTTTACCGAGGTTGTATAGTAGAGATTGTTGGTTGTTAGACCCATATACACTTGATAGAATTAGATATGCTATACTTTGATTTTATTGTGGGCATGGACTGATTAATATATTTTTTACCCCAAAATCGACTATCGCGGTGGTTGTTCCCACTTTATTTCACCCCCTATTATAGATAATTAGAATTTTATATAACATCGGTCTAATTTTTTTATTTTTTTTAAAAAAGAGATAAAATATCAAAAACACACCTAAACTATATACTTTTTTTGAGCTTCATACCTAAATAATTGGGAGTGTAAGTTTCATTCATAAACTATCACTTATTAGTTTGAGATCCACACCTCAGTGGTGTGTGTAATGCACTCTTTTTTATTTGCAAGAACATTGACACATGACATTCCACATGGATAAATTATTTTACCTTGAAAAAAAATACAATAAACTATTCGTATTAATTAAAATTAAAAATTATAGTATTAATATCCCAAAAAATATATTTTTTTCAAAAAGTAAAATTTAAATTATTTTTCTTACCCCACTCCACCACCTCCCCTCCCCCCCCCCCTCCGCGGATATCCCCTGTCCTTTTATTTTTTAAAATTTCTTTAATAAAATATTTTTAAAAAAATCATACTTCACCCTTTCCCTTCCCCTCCCCCCCCCCCCCAAAACCACACACTCATTCAAAAAAAAATTGATTTTATTTTATTTATATTAAAAAAATAAAAAAATATCTAATTTGAGGGAGAGGGGGAGATGAAGTAAAAATAAATTAAATATTTTTATAAAAGAAATTTAAACAAAAAAAAAACTTAAAAATGGCAGGGGGGGAGGGTACGGTGAGAGGAAGTGATGGAGTGGGGTAACAAAAATATTTTACATTTTATTTTATAATTTTTTTATTATTATTTTGGTTAAATAATTCTTTAATCTTTAATTTTAACTAAGCTAATAATTTATTTAATTTTTGTCAAGTTGGAATGTTTTTTCCATGTGGAGTGTGATGTGACAAATTTTTTAAAATAAAAGAGAGATCATACACACACCATGAAGAGAATGTAAGTGTGTTTCTCAAACTAATAAGTGATAATTTAGGTATAAAACTCACACTCTCAATAGTTTGAGTATGAAACTAAAAAAAATGAGATAGTCTAGGTGAGTTTTTGATACTTGTCTAAAAAAAAGTTAAGAACAAGTCAAGATGAATTTCAACTCATTAATTATTAATCTAATTTGTGTTACTTTTTCTCAATAAAAACAACTTAAGCAGACATTGCCTATTTCTCCAGCGTAAGAAAAGAAATTTGTGGGATGAATATGATGTGCTAGTCCCTAGTTATGGTCTTATGGATGAGTATCATCTTTAAACTTCCTTTTTTTACCTATAAAGGTACTTTTAAATGAAACAATTATGTAATGACATTTTTATTCAATTTTACATCATTAAGGATATTTTTTACCCTTTACCAAATCATAAATAATTTCAACAAATATACTTGGATGCCTGCACTGGATCAATTGCTAACTAATTAGTCACACGAATGAAATAAGTTGTAAAATTAATCCCTTGAAAACTTATTTTTATTATATTATTGTTGTCACTATAATATCCTCAACAAAGCCATGACACACACTACAAGAGAAGTGTTGCTTAATATAGTAAAATATCCAAGTAATTTGATTACCTGCGAATTTTTTGGCCAATTAAAATCCGATGGAAAAACCTTCGTAGGTAATTAGTACTTGCGGATTTAGAAAATTCATAGGTAATTTAGTTGTGAAATTGGTGGCGTTGGAAAGAAAATTCAAATACCTTTAATTTGATAGGTTATGTGCCATGCAACTCTTTATATTCTAAGAGATATGATCATTTGAAGTTGACACAAAGAAAATCTTACATCAAAACTTAATCGGTTAGGAAACTTTCAACTCAACTTTGTGCTAAGAGCTTCTAGTTACCTTAATTAATATCCAAAATCATTTCATACTAAAGAATTTACCTTTACACATATATGAGCAATTTAAGAATCACCCGATATGACCCTACATGTAAATGAAAAATAGTTTGGGTCTTAACTTAGAAATTTGTGAGTTGTTACACATACATCCTCGATTTTATTGTTTGTATTGAGGTAGAGTTGAATTTTATTTAGTTGCTTATATCGAATCCGATCCATATTTTGGTCACCCACCTCGATCCACTCATCTGTGAATACTACGAGTACGCTTACTTATCTTTTTGAACCCCTTCGACATAAATCATGCCTCCATCTTGAAGTTTGCGTTATTTGCAATATTGTAATCGTATAAGATTTTTATCCATGTTGAGATTATTTCCCCAAAATATGTCTTCTTAACTCCAACATTGTTCCATTTGGGAAATTCTTTCAATAAGTTGACTTCAGCTTTTACCTTGACACAACTAGGTCTAGATTTTCTTATTGTAACCATGTCAACATGTAACGATTTTCCCACTGCTTTGGCCATCGTAAACAAGATTTTTTTAATGAAAAAAATTAGGTGATAGGAATGGAAAAGAGATCCACGCAAAGGCAGTAGATGTTTCCGCCTCTGGCTTGAACTAGGTTTCCCACTTTAGAGCGCATTTGATAGTATACCTGTCTTTATCCTTCAAAAATATATTGGTTTTGACATGACATGTATGTAATCTTACGTAGTGGTAAGGCGAATTATGATGTGTTTATCACTCAAGAATCCTACCTTACACTCAGCCCTAAATCTCACACCATAAAGGACTAACTTTATGAATCTCTTGTAATTCTAACTAGCAATAAGTAAAATTTCCAATTCTGGCCAACTGTAAATCTTCTTTAATGAACACAATATCAAAAAATCCATTTTCTCGTACTCATTTTAATGTTATGTCTATGTATAAATAATTCATGGATTAGTTAAACACCCTATATGGTATAAAATGTCTAACTAATACCTTACATTTGGTGATATAGGAATCATATATCATATATATATATATATATAAGAGAACCTTAGGCCCGCCTACGTGGCACCACCACAAACTAGAATTTACTTTTAATTTATTTATTTCCAAAACTATCCTTCCTCTTTCATGAAAAGTTGTGACATTTATGAAAAGTTGTGACTTATGTGAAAAATTGCGACTTTAATGAAGAGTTGCGAATTTTATGAAAGTTGTGACTTTTATTAAAAGTTGTGACTTTTATGAAAAGGTGTGACTTTAATTAAGAGTTGCGACTTTTATGAAAGGTTGTGACCCTCCCGAAGAGTTGCAACTTTTCCAAATAGTTGTAACCCTTCCGATAAGGCACAATAAACATTTGTTCACACTGCCAGTTATTGTCTATAAATAGAGGGATTTTCTCTCATTTTAAAACAACAAAAAATCTGAGCCTCTTCTTCATCTTCTTCTTCTTCTTCACAATTAAATATTTGTGTACATTGATCCTGTTGAGTGGCTTGCTGACACAATTGCTTATGTTACAGATCCTGATATGTATTTTTACAGTCATTAATTTATGCTTATGTTATTAAGGATAAATGATAAGATGTAATAATTTCATTTTCCTTACATTATTAATGATTGTAGCTACGTAATCTTGTATGTAAGACAATATAGTGTTTTAGTTTTAACGACTGATAGGTTTAAGTATTGTTTTATAAATTCCGTGATATTAAATTCCCGCTCAAAGCGCGGGTAATTTTACTAGTACATAAAATTTAATACCATGGTATTAATCTGTGTAAAGATATACCTCTCAAATCCTTTTAACGATTTTGTTTATTTTCTGTGTTTTATGTTTAATATTTGTACTAGTAAATTTATTTAAATAAATTAGCTTAAATTTTTTATTATTTAGAGAGAGTTGTTATTTGTTAAATAAATCCAATACAAATCAATATAATATTTGAAATGTGAGTTGTTTAACATTTACTAATTGAAAATACAAATATATCACTACATGACGTTTGTTATCTTTATTGATTGACGTATTGTTGATATATATTCACTACTAAAAAACTGCCAAAAAACAACGGCCAAAAGCGATGGACCGTGTTGCTTTCTTGGTCAAAATTGATAGAAAAGTGACACAGTCATGTTCATCGCTTTTTGGCTCGACGCTTCTCAAAAAGCGACGGACAGCGTCACTAAAAATCAACGGACTGTGTCGCTTTTTGATTATTTTTTTTCACAAAAGCGACGGACTCCGTCGGTTTTTTTATATTTTCATTTATTTTTTATTTTTAAAAAGAGACGCAGTCCGTCGCTTTTCTGGAAATTTTTATTTTGAAAATCCCAGAAAAGCGACGAACTACAGGACACTGTCTGTCACTTTTCTGGAAATTAATTTTAAAAAATACCCAGAAAAGCGACGGACTAAAGGACCCTATCCATCGCTTTTCTAGATTATTTTTTTTTAAAATAATGCAAAAAAGCGAGGGACAAAACCACCTTGTCCGTCGCTTTTTTCTGCAATTTTTTGACAGCAGAAACTGCCACTTTCTTCTGCAATTTTTTGACAGCAGAAACTGCCACTTTCTTCTACTGCCCACCTGCAAATATAAATCAATTCAATTCATATTCAACCAGCCCAATCTAAACAATATAATCTAAACATCACACACAACATATAAAACATCAAACTTAAATCAATCTTCAAAAATATCTAAATCACAATACAAAAACTTATAAAGTCATTCAAAATGTGTTGCAAAAAGTTCATAAAAGAGACCTAAACTAGGGAGTGCGATCTACAAAATGATCCTCCTCCTTCTCACTATCGTCATCGATGTCCTCGAGAGCCGAAGATGTAGTAGTTCGACGAGCGAGGTTTAGAAATTTTTTTTTATATGTTGAACGGTCACACTCATGCTTTGTTTTTCAGCTACTCTTCTCCGCTCCGACTCTACCAGTGCCTATGTAAGTTGTACTATTTGAGCCGACATAGCAGCAATCTGAACACTGTCAAGTGTCTCAGCTTGATGTGATGATCCAATACCTTGTAAGCCTAACTGGAGTCGTCTTACATCGTTTCAAGAGCCTATACCATAGACTCTACCCTTGTGTGTCCCCCCTACCACTTTTTCTATCCAAATTTGGGTGGACAGTTCAAGTGTCATTTGGATCGAACTATCTAGATTCTCAGTGACGTACTGATTAAACTCATTCTGCATATTAAATATAAAAATTGACATCAATATATATACATATCATAAATATATTCACTATTAATATATATTATTTTTATTAAGTAACTTACAAAAGTTCGTTCGGCCTTTACTCCACCCATACATCCGAATCCGACTCATTTTCTTTCTTCTTCACATGAGTCTTCTAGAAAACCTCCGGTCCAATGGAAGTACGCCCCATTTCTCTTTTCTATAAATAAAAACTGAAATTTATAACGATATATATGAATAAACTAATTATTTATTTAAAAGTTATTAGAACTTACCATCTCTCTTGTAATTGTTCCAATGGTCTTTGCACCACCGGTGTGCAAAGAGCCACCCTTAAGACTGCCTCTAGCCTTTTTGGATTGTTCGGACATTGCTTTAAACTTATATGTGTTCCAATACTGACACAATTCATCAAAAACATGAGACAACATCCAACCCGGACGTTGATCAGTATCCTGAACTTTCTTTAGCCAGCTAGACAGTCTTGCGGATTCCCTCCTCTCAAATGTGGTCGCAATGACCATATTATACCTCAGCTCCCAAGTACACACAGTCTGAAAATAATTTTGAATAACATTAATTAGATCGATAGTAAAAAAAAAGTAAAGTATACTAAAATTATTAAACTTAACTAACAAATATATACCTGAAATTCATTAAGCCTCTGTAAAAAGTATTCTAACACAGTCTTTTAAAGCCCGGGCAGCATCCTTTATAGGATGCCACCTGCAAAACACATAATAAATATGTTAGTTCATGAATAATATATTAAAGTATAAGAAATAAATAAAATAAAGTAACAAATAAATAACAAAACAAACTTACGAAGATCCATCCGGCTCAATCACGACTCTACCAAGTCTGTCCTTCTAACCAGGAGCTAGAGCAGTCATCTCATCATCTGGTGTAGCACTAGGTGCAACTGTAGATGAAGGTGATGCACCAGGATGCACAAAACGTTGAGTTAATGGAGGCGTACCGACCATAGCATTTTACTGCTCGCTACTAGAATCTTCAATCCTCATGGAAGATAACTGAGGAGATGTACCTGTGGGAGATGGAGTACCATCAGATATCCTACCTGCCGATAAGGGTCGTGCTCGACAAATAGCCTATAAAGGTAGGTCCTCGTAGTGCCGTGGAGGCAATGCCTGTGAAGTAGAGGAAGAACCGACTAGTCGACGATAATTAGGATAATATGCCCGAGGATCGAACATACCAAACGGAACAACAAATAAATGAGTATCATGACTGATCGATCTGGTGCAGAAGAAATAGATCCTGGAATATCCTCAAGATCTATGGGTCTCCTAGACTTCTTCTTTTTAGCCCTATTAGTTTGGCTAACTCCAAGATGCTCGTGATGTCTATCACCGTCACCGCCTGATGACATATGTATGCAAATTTACATGTATAATATATAAAATCATAAATTAAATAAAATTAGCTAAATAAATTAACTTATATATACTAGCTTTCATTCTACTACTATTCCTCCTCACTTGTTTCAATTCCATCATTCTTCCATTCTTCATCCTCAGTTGTTTCATTTTCATTATTGTCCTATTCTTCGACATCAAAAGATTCATTTTCCTCATTCTCAGATATTTCTTCCTCAACATTCATTATCTCATCATCAGATACTTATTCTAAAATGTGTTGAGGATGTTGTATTGTGGTTTTCAATTCAACATCAACTTGTTGATGAACAATTGCAACGTCATTTTGATACGCCACACCTAAGAAATTGTCAATTTCAATTCTTCCCACATGCTTAGTTTTTATAACAACCCACCAATCAGCTTTGTCTCTACACAATGGATATGAAGCCTAATACACTTATTTAGCATTTTGTGCAATAATAAAAGGATCATAACTTCTGAATTTCCTAGTGTGCTTAACTTCAATTATATTATGTTGATGGTCCACCTTTGTGCCTCTATGTGATGGGTCAACTCACTCAAACCGAAACAATACAATCTTCTTCTTAGGACAACCTGAATACCTCACTTCAATAATCTCACGAATGACAACACAATATCAATAGTTTGGCCAGTACCATCAACATCACCTTGTATGTAGACACCGCTATTATTTGTTTTCTTGTTCCTAGAAACTTCTTCAGTTTGAAACTTAAAACCATAGACACAATACTTATTCATTGTCAGTACTTGAGATTCAGGTCCAAGTGCTAGTTCTTTCACTAACTGCAAATGTTAGACACTTGAGTATTCATCGTAAACCTACGTGATTGTTATTTCAAGTAATATAATTTAGTGTAACATGAATATATTATTAAATACTTAGATATTCAATGTAATCTTTCATACTTACATAGTTTGTTAGCCATTTGAATTTTTTTTTATAGACGGCTGCATTACCCCATGTGTTTACGAACAAGCTGATCATTTTACATTCAAGTATTTCGTTAGTTAATGAGCACTTATTAGTATGTAATTTTATAACATATTTTAACACTTACTTGAGATATGGTTGAATCTCTGGACAATTAAGCAAAATATGTGTCATAACTGATTGCATTTCCATATTAGTGAAGCCTCGCTTTCCATGCTTTTTAGATCCTCGACCACTTTGATTAAAAATTGATATCGGTGGAAATAAAGGATCAATATCGCCTTCATCATTGTGACTGGACCTGTTTCTCCTACATGACACATCATCACCAAAGTAATAAGAATAAAAATCAGTTGTTTCTCTCCCAATATGACCTTGAACAACTGATCCTTCGATATTTCCCCTTTGCTTAATTGTTCGCTTGGAACTGCCAATTTTTCCTCATGTATATATGTATATATAAGTTAATAATAGACTTGGTGAATATATGTAACTTAGTGAATATTTCAAATGGATACCTCTCAAATGGATACATCCATCTTGTTTGAACCGAACCTCCGAGGAGGGCCTCTTGTACAAGGTGAATTGGAAGATGCTCCATCACATCAAAGAAACCACATGGAAATATCTTCTCCAACTTAGTAGTAATAACAAGAATATTTTCCTCCATCCTTTCTAAACTACTCTCCAACAACTTTCTAGAACACAATTTTTTTTTAAAAAAAAGACTTATTTCTGTGATTGGTTGCCATAACCTTTCGGATAGATGGCTAAAAGAGATAGGAATTAAAGTTTCCATGAACACATGACAATCATGACATTTCATACCTATCAATTTTCCTTCATTCATATCGGCCCGCTTTCCTAAATTCGAAGCATAGCCCTCCAGCATCCTCAAATTTTTAACCCACTCACAAATTTCACGTTTCTCATCCAATGTGAATGAAAAGCTGGCTTTGGGCTTAACTATTTTACCATTTTGTAATTCCTGCAGCCATAACCCTTTTCTCCTAAAATATTCCCTATATATCCATTCTAGCTTTTGGATTGTCTTTTGTCTTACCCTTAACATCCATCACTGTGTTAAACAAATTGTCAAATTTTATTTTTTTAATGTGCATCACATCACGATTATGGTGTAGCAGATTGTCCTTCCAATACGTCACCTATCAAAATATGCTTTGTTTGGTCCAATTATGTTCAACACCATATCCAGGAAATCTAGAAGGTGAAGCTTCTATAACTTTAGGTAATTGAGAAACTCTCTCCCAAATTTGATGCCCTGTGAGTAATGGAGGTGGGGGGTCACTTTCAATCTTATTTTTCCTAAATGCATTTTTCATCTTTCTAAACTCATGGTTCATTGGCAAGAACTGACAATGACAATCAAACCATGTATTTTTTCTGCCATGCTTTAAAGTATTGCCTTACTATTTTCCATGCAATACGGACATGCTAGATTTCCAGTTGTCATCCAACCAGACAACATCTCGTATGCAGGAAAATTATTAATAGTCCACATTAAAGAAGCACGCATAACGAAATTCTTCTTAGTTAATATATCATAAGTCAAAACGCTTTCAAACCACAATTGTTTGAGCTCATCTATCAATGGTTGTAGATAGACATCAATCAAACTTTTTGGATTACGGGGACCTAGAATAACATAACTTAGAAAGATGTAGGGACTGGTCATGCACATGTCAGGAGGAAGATTATACGGAGTAACAAAAACTAACCAACATGAATAAGGTGAAGCAACATTATAGAATGGTGTGAAGCCATATGCACACAACCCCAATCTAACATTTCTTGGTTCACTAGCAAAATCAGGATATACATTATCAAAATGTCTCCATGCTTCACCATTGGATGGATGAGACAAGACACCTGACAACCTTCTATATTCACGATGCCATCTCATATATGGGGCATATCTCATTGATTCATACAACCTCTTTAACCTAGGAATAAAAGGTAGATAATGCGTCGCCTTAACTGGGACCATTTTTCCAACCAGAGTCCTCTTATAACGAGAATGTCCATAGAACATACAATTTTCTAATTCACTATCAGTCTTATAAAACAACATGCAACCATTAACACAATAATGAATTCTATCATACCCCAATCCTAACTTGGAAATCAAATGCTTTACCTGATAGAAGTTCTTAGGCATGTTAAACTCTGGATTAACTAGTTCACCCAAAAGATTAACCATTGAGTCCATAGTTGCATTAGGAACATTTAAATCTAATTTAATATTCATTAATCTAATCTAACCGCAACTGACAAGGAAGAATGCGGACTCCCTTCACATAGTGGACGACTAGACTCTTCTAATTGATCATAGAAGCGTCTTGCTTCTTCATTAAGAGATTCATCAAAATATTGTTCGGGTTCCATTCCACCTTGAACCCCGAAAGAATCATTGATCATTTTCATGAACCCTATCATGTTCAACACTAATTTAGCCATGTGGTGCAAGCATATTATATTCATCCACATGCATCGAATTATAAAACATACCATTCAATCCATCTTTTTCTCCATGATCAATCCATACAAAATATCTAGGCTTTAATCCATTACGGTACAAATGAACTATGATTGTATCTGGTTCAAAAATATTTATGCACCTACATGCACTACAAGGACACCTTACCAATTTATTATTCTTGAAAATGTCAAGTGTCATTGTATGTTCAATAAAATCTCTAACACTGTCAATAAACTTAGGTTTCAAACCAATACCAGTTTCATAATGCATATTATACATCCACAAACGATGATCCATCTACAAAAATATAGATATTCAATTATATTATAAACTAGTAAAATTATCCGTGCTTTGCGCTGAAATTTGATATCACAAAATTTATAAAATAATACTTAAAACCTATTGGTCATTAAAACTAAACCACTATGTTGTCTTACATACAAGATTACGTAGTAACGAACATTAACAATATAAAGGAAAATGATAATTATAACATCTTATCATTTATCCTTCAATCAATCATCTTTAATTTAATTTTTAATTTATCCTTTTGCCTCCAGAAAGTGTTACTATTTGATATTTTTGGAAAATTAGATGAACATCAACATGAGATATTAAATATTCTAATAAATCAATAATCTTTATATGTACTAACAAATACTTATAAAAATAAGTTTACAGAAACATAAACAACAAATTTTAAAACATGTACTCAAAAACAGCAATTAATATCATAAGCATAAATTAATGACTGTAAAAAATATACCGGGATCTATAACAATAGAATGAAACAAAAAGGAAAAAATTGAGCCTGCTGAATGCACAATGTCCCCTTAAGGAAATTATTCCTCTCTAGTATCTGAGGTTTAAAGGAATAGATCCTCTCAGGATGGAACGATTCTATTCACAAGTGTATTGATACAAAAACAATGGTGTGAGGGAGACAATCAACAGGAGCAAAATACACGAATATTTAATTGTGAAAAATAAGAAGAAGAAGAAGTTTAGAATTTTCGTCGTTTGAAAATGAGAGGAAATCCCTCTATTTATAGACAAAAAGGGTAGTGTGAACAAATGCTTATTGTGCCTTATCGGAAATGTCACAACTCTTTGAAAAAGTTACAACCCTTCAGAAAGGTCACAACCTTTCTAAAAGTAATAATTTTTCATAAAAGTCGCAACTCTTCATAAAAGTCGCAACTGTTCATTAAAGTCACATCTTTTCATGAAAGGGGAAGAATATTTTTGGAAATAAATAAATTTAAAAGGAAATTCTTGCTTGTGGTGGCGCCACATAGGCGGGTCTAGGTTTCTCTTATATATAAATATATGATTAAATTTAATAATACTTTTACTACATTAAACCAATTTATATTGTTAATATATTTATAATAATTACTTAATAATTATATTTATTATCACTTATATACTACATTTAAAGATCTACAAAGTGCAAGCTTAATTAATTCATAAATTTTAAGTAAGTTTAAGATTTCAAATAATTAATTATATTAATTCTAATTAAGTTCAAGTTATTATAAATTAAGTTCAAAGTTTCTAACTAATTAACTTCAAATTAAGTTCAAGTTCAAATTAAGTTTAATTAATAAGTTCTAATCAATTAAGGTCACCAAGAATTAGTTATATTCAAGTTCAAGTTCAAGTTCTAAATTAAAGTCCATATAAAAGTTATTAGTTATATATAAATTTGAAATCCAATAATTTTTTATATTCAAGTTCTAAGTTCAATTAGTTCAAGTTCTAATTAAATTAAACAGTTATATTCAAATTCCAAGTTCAAGTTTAAGTTCAAATTTTAAATTCAAGTTCATATCTAATCTATAGTATTAGTTATATATAAACTTCTAATCCAACAATTAATTATAGATATTCAAGTTCTAATTCAAAAAAACAAAAACATATTCATGGCATTCAAACTTTCATCAATATATATTCATAACATTCAAACATTCATCATATAATACTCAAAATACTTCATTTACTAATCTAACTTCAAATTAACACTTTACTAACTAACAATCAATCAAATTTAAAAAAAATCCTAAATTCAAAAATCTTCAATTCAAATCCCTAATAAAAATCCTAATTCAAAATCTTCAAAACCCTAACAAAAATCCTAATTCATTCACTAACTAACAATGCCCAATTCAAAATATGCCTAATTTTAAAATAACCCTAAATTGAAAAATCTTCAATTCTCTATACCTAACTAACAATAATCAAATCAACTTAACAATTGATTAAACAGAACCCAATAAACTAAAACAATAATATACTAAATAAAAATCAACTATAATCACTCAAATTGAAAAAAAAAATCTAAAACTAAACACTAATCTTAACAAAGAGGAGAGAGGCAACGACGGGTGGTGGCAATGAGCAGGGGCAGCGACTGACAGGGTGACGACGGACAGGTAGCAATGAGCAGGGGTCGGCGACGCGCAGAATATAGATAGAATGGAGAGAATAAGAGTGAAGAGAGAAGAGAGAAGAAGAGAGAAGAAGAGAGAAGAGAGAGAACAAAATAAGAAAATCTTGATCTGGGTCAAAGGTATTTAAGAAAAGTGACAGACTACATATCTTTGTCCGTCGATTTTTTAAAATAGTTGACCAAAAAAGCGACAGACTAAGAGACTCTATCCATCGCTTTTCTTAAATATTTGACCAGACATTTTGACCAAAGAGTGACGGACTTTGAGATGTTGTCCGTCGCTTCTTTAATAAAAAATTTAATCAATTAATTATTAATTATATATATAGCTGGCGCAAAAATCCACGAAAAAAGCGACGGTCTAAGAAATTTCGTCCGTCGCTTTTAAAAAAAATATTTTTAGTAAAAAGCGACGGACAGTGTGGCTAATGGTATCGCTTTTTGGATCGACGCCGTCCATCGTATTTTTGTCCGTAGTTTTTTAGTAGTTTTTTAGTAGTGATTTTGGGCAATTTATAAAATCATACATGTTAAAAGAAATAATTCATAATGTAATGACATGTTACCGTCGTTATAGAAAAGCCAACGGGGAAAGAATTTGGGCCAAAAAACTTTTGAGCAGTGATTTGAAAATTCCTAGCCTAGTCCAGATTTGGATGAAATCTGAGTCATGTGAGGTCTACGGAAATATGATAACGAATGAGAGATATAATAATGAATTTGATCACAGGAGTAGAAAACTAAGATATTAAGTAATCCGTACGACTTTATGGAATCGAATTCGGACAAGTGAAACTCCCGAAACTAATCTTAGCATGAAAGGGTAGTCTTTGAACGCCATGGGTTGAAGGTGTGTTGTGAAATGGGAGTTTGAGACTCAATTTACAACTGTCTGTCTATGTGTAAGGCGCTGGAGCGGGATTATTTCCGCCTGGGCGGAGCCACTGTAGCAGGTTGGGTCCCTCTACAGCGGGCCAGTTGCGATATAAGTGGGGATTAAACCCCAAAAGCGTTATTTTCTGCAAGTTTCGTCCTTGAGAGATAAGAGATGACTCAGGGATATTTCTTGAAGGTTTTCCACATCTTCTAGCACTAAAGGAAAGGATTTTACTCCCCTAATACATTTTTTGATCCGTAAAATTTAGATTCTTGGGTAATTATTTGTAACACCCCGTATCCAAAATAGACCAAAATGCAGATTTTGAGAAGTTGCAGGTGCAACTCATGGTTGCCATCCACGGACCGTAGGTCAGACCACGGCCCGTGTTGGTGGTCCGTGGTTAACCACTGCAACCCTTCCCCAACCCAGCTCAGAAAAATTGGCTAAGTCTCGACCCACGGACAAACCCACGGTCCGTAGGTCAGACCACGGCCCGTGGTCTGTGTCCGTGGATCGAGGCCTCCTTTACCATACCTCTAACATGAACTACAATCGACCATCACGGACCGTCATTCGATCCACGGTTCGTAGGTCTGACCGTAGGTAAGGGTCAACAACCAGTTAGCTGAAAATTGTTGATGGGTCAACTTCAGATGGTCATAACTTTTAGCACAAAAGGAATTATGTGTCCCATGACCTATGATATGATA
>JAJOOS010017742.1:0-27993 GCA_029582725.1 Solanum chiquidenum | reverse complement strand
AAAAATAAAATTTTGAAGTTGAAAATATTTTTTAAAAACAAACTTAATTTTTTTTTTGGGGGTGGTGGGTGGGGATCCAGGGTAGGGGTGAAAAAATGAAATTTTGAAGTTGAAATTATTTTTTAAAAACAAACTTTAATTTTTTTTTGGGGTGGGTGGGGTGGTGGGGGGTCGAGGGTAGGGGTGAAAAAATGAAATTTTGAAATTGAAAATATTTTTTAAAAACAAACTTAATTTTTTTTTGGGGTGGGGTGGGGACTGGTAGGTGAGTGGGTGGGTGGGGGGGGGGGTCAAGTGTAGGGGTGAAAAAATAAAATTTTGAAGTTGAAAATAATTTTTAAAAACAAACTCGATTTTTTTTTTGGGTGGGTGGTGGGTGGTCGAGGATCGGGATGAAAAATAAAAAATTTGAAGTTTAAAATATTTTTTTAAAAAAAGTTGTAATTTGAAGTTGGAATAGAGTTTTGGAAAATGTTTTCCTTAAGTTTTGAAGGGAAGTCATTTTCGTTAAATTTGAGAAAAATGAGTTGATTTGGAAAACATTTTTCCAAAACATTTAACCTAACCAAACATGAGAAAATTGGAAAACATTTTCTGAAAAATATTTTCCTTCATACCAAACACACCCTAAATGTCAATTTTCTCGTGAGGTTGTATTTAACACTAACCGTGATACCTACTTGTAATGCATCGAAATCAACTTGGGATACCTTTTTCCTAAGGTGCAGAGCTTGTCACAGTCGTTGGAAGATGTGACTTGATACCTTTAGTTGGTCTTTTAATGGATGCTATAGTGGCTTCCTCCTAAAGTTCATTATTGGTAGTTGCTAAAACACGTCAAATTCAGAAATATGACAAAATTAACTCATGAAAATATATTTAGTTCAATTCATTTGATTTTGAATTGATTAATAATTTATCTATTTATTAACTTAGTTCATCTAAAAGTTGAACCAATTTGTCCCTAATATGCAATTCAAATTGAAAAATGAAAAACCTTATCAAAATAAAAATTCGTTAAATATGTTACATATAACTATAATAATGAAAAAAAAGTTTTTTGTTGGATTAGTTTTTTTTGTAATTGAATAAATTATAATAAAACAAACGAAGAAGTTAACTTGATAAAACTGAACAAGTTATGATACAACTCATTGCCTAATTCATCTCGACTCAACACATTTCAAACAAACTAACTTTTGGACAAAGCTTGACAAAAAAAATATTTATTAATTCAACTTATTTTATCACATTTTAATATAGTTCAAAGCCTCAAACCACCTATTAAGCACTAAAATTTTCTCATAAAACATGTCATGAGGATAGGTATCAACTATCGGTTTTTTTTCTCGATTTGCGGTTTGGTTTGGTTTTGTACACCCCTAGTCTTACCAACTACCTCTTGTTGGCAAAAAGAGTAAGAAAGTGTGTGGCAAGGTAAAACATGAATTAAAATAAGTTTAAAATGATTTAAAATAAGTCAAAAACCAAAAGTATGTCTCTTTCTACTTTTATTTTTTGACTTAAAAGTCATTTATATTTGACTTTTCATTTATTTTTATTTTTTTAAAGTCGATCCAAACGAGCTCTAAATGGCATCGTCCACAAGAAGGTGAGGCCCAACTTTTCATAATTGCCTCTTGTTGGCTAAAAGAGTCAATGGCCCGCATTTTACTCATCGTCCACAAAAAGGCTAGGCCCAACTGCTGGTATGTGGGCCGATTAAGGTAAGGCACGTTTGACAATCAGTGAAAGGAAGGAAAGAGATTAGTACATACAAGAAAAATAAGAGACAAATGAGGAGAATATATGTGTATATTTCTACTATATAGAAATGTCATAACTAGGACGACCAAGGGCTAATGGGTAATTTTACACTAATAGATTTCAATTCCAAACGCAAAATTTCTAGAATCATCTGTCTTCCATCTTTTTCAGACTTCATACAAAGATTTCAACTCATTCCAAGCACGAACACTCAAACATAATTCTAAAAGCATCCATCCCTTATGTTCCAACAAAAATTGATTCGCAAGTCTTCATAATTTCAGGTATGGCTGAAATCCATTGCCGATGTGAAGGTTTATGTTGTCCTCACATATCTGTGATTCTCTTATAGTTGTTGATTCATGGGCGGCTCAAAGTAATTAGAGGCCTAAAATCTAAATAAACTTCATATATATTTATTTAAAAAATATTTTTCTAACTTTTAGATTTCAATTAGAAGCCTAAAATCTAAATAAATTTCATATGTATTTATTTAAAAATTATTTTTCTAACTTTTTAGATGTAAATTTTTGCTTAAAATTTCTTTATAGATGATTTCTTCAAATATCTTTTTTATTATTATTAGTTTTAGGTAAGATTTTATCAATTCAACATTAGAAAACACTCTTTTACCGGGGCATTACTATATGAATTGTTAACATAATTCTTAGTAATAAGTTGACAAACTTTAAATAAAAACAAGAGTTAAAATCATAGAATTTGATTCAAGAAGTTGATAATTTGGTATATCCTACTTACTATGTTTGTTGTATTGCTTGAAAATTTAAGAAGAAATTAAAAAAAAAATTGTAATTTACTTTGAATGTTATCGAAAAATAATTGATTTTTTCTATTTAAATGGGATTAAGGAGAACAAAATAATATAATTTTATGTAAAAAAATTAACAAAAAATTTATTCTTGGTAAGAATTTGAGGGCCCCAAAATTGGGGGCCTAAGACATATGCCTCAAATTTTGTATGCAAGAGCCGCCCCTGTGTTGATTTATCCATAAAAAAATAAACTGACTGAACTAATAAAGAGTTCACATTTTATGAAGTGGATCTGTGTTTGTTTATCCATAGGTATACACCCCATACCAATTGCTAGAGGTTAGGGATGAGTTATCAAACATGGTAGTCTGGATTCAATTAACCATCTATTTTTTGGAATGAAACAGGAACATAAATAGCTTAAAAGCATAATGAAATCTTCCAAAACTTTTTCTAAAGGAAAAAATGATGTACAATCGCGCATGTAGTTACACATTTATCGAGAAGGATCTAAATACCATCCCTTCACCCGGCATTTTCACTATCGAACCCGAATGGAAGCTGAGAATCTTCACCAATAAACAAGGATGGAATCCATCTGCAAAGGGCTGATGGAGAACACTGTGTGCTGATTTCCACTTATGCTCCATCAAACTCTGGTACTGACAATCAGCGATCGCAGCCACACTACTTGTACTGTAGTTGCTTCAGGTGTTGTTGTCATTGTTTCTGCTACTTCTACTCCTACCCATGATACATTAATCAAAGTCTCTTGACTGCTCGTAAATATACGAGTGTCTTTCAATATATAATAATGTTTTGGGATATGGTCAATCAGTGAACTGAATACAATTTCGTTTGTACTATACTTTGCATCATATTGTTGAATCAAAAATCAGTTGATGATCTTATACCTTTTGTTGGTTATAGTGATTGGTATTTGTAGAATTAGGTAACAACTGAATGCAATCTATTCTTCAATCGTGTTGGATGGAGAATTACAATTTACTATGAAGAAACCCATCAAGGTTATGGTGACATTCCGACTTTCTTGATTTTCAATTTCTTATAAGAGGTATATTAGTTTTATTTACTTCAGTAACATTACATTATTTGGGTAGGATTAACATCGGCTTAGAAAAATTAAAGAAATCATTTCGTACACCCCTATACAACCAAAGACAAGCAAGAAATCAAAGGTTCTCTAAAAAAACACTCAAGCATCTATACTAACTGAGTCCTTATAAGGGCACCAAAAGTCACTAGAAATCGAAAAACCCCATATGAACATATTTCCGCACCTTCAAGGCTTTCTTGTTCATTTCCCTTCAAAGTATGCACATAGCAGTCAATAAGCTACATCCCATTGAACAGAACTTTAGATTACATGCCTTTTATCTTAGGTTTAGGTTTAAAGATTTATATATAGCTGTAGTTCATTTGTTTATTTGGTAAAGTCATTTTTCTTGAAGATTGTACTTTGTGAAAGATGTAGAATTTATTTATTTGAATAAAAACTTTGTGAACTTCTAAAAGGAACCCTTTTGAACATGATAAGAACAAATGCACAGCTTGGTTTTAAATTATTTATCTTTTCTGTTTTTAGAAGATTATATCTATACTATACAATGCTAAGCTTCATAAACTCAAGTAGTTAGAGTAAACTGATAGCATTAAACTGACACATTATACTTAGCGTCGAGTCAGTCTCAGACATAATTGCATCCAAATTTGCAGATGCTATTCATCACTCTTAGTGGTAATTTATGCAAGTATCAATAAAGCAAACAAACGCTTAAAGCTAATTAGAAAATTTCCTAACTTTTAATTGATAGTGAATGATTCTCATTCACATCGTCGCATCCTTTATAGTTTAACTAAATTCTTCTGCTTGCTGTGACTTTATTGCATTCCTCTTCTCCCTTAAGTCATCGACTTCATACCGGCCACTAAAAATTTCAATCAACTTTTATAGTGATGATGATGCAGGGCTACTAAAACAGAAGTCTCCAAATTCGGATGGTAAGTTAGATGCTTAGGTAACGAGGGAAACCTAACATCACTGAAGGTTGCTTTTGAAGCTTTGGACGGTGTAGTTTCTTAATCTTTCATGAAGATCATCTTTGAAATCACAACATTCTTTAATAATACAGAATGAACATGTAAATGTGATCTTTTACTTTAATCCAATTTGTTTAAGTTGCCAAATTTAACATAGTCATTAGCTTCATGATTGTTCAACATCTAGCCTTGATCTATAGTAGTTCTAACCATGAAGCAATTTCATAAATATATTGTCAATGGATGCTTTAGGCAGAATGATTACAAAGGGGATAGTGCCTCCCTACCCTCACAATGTAGGGGAATTTGAGAAACTATTATTCTTCTTATAAATAAATAAGTGTATCTAATCAAAGACAAGATAGTTGTCAACAAGTAGAAGTGGGTTGTGGAGAATTAAATACGGAGATGAGAAACTCCTTAGAATAATATATACGGGCTCTTCTAGGTTACAACAATTATATTTATAGGGAAAAAAATACATAGAGTGTCCCCTACTAAGGCCTTACGATCAGATTTTTGTTGACAATAGCTTCACTTCTAACAAGACAGGGGAGTTGTGGACGCTAAGAAAAGAAAGAAAGCAGTGTGATGGAAAAAACTTTACATGATCTTCGTGCAATGTCCATTAATATAATGCTGCTAACACAAATCTTGAAGGATAAAAGTCGTGTATGTGCACGTTAGTTCTCCTTTTCATAAATTGTGCTCTGTTTTTCATTTTTCGCACAATTTGAATTACTCTGTAGTAACTTTCTGGTTGAAAAGAAGGACTAACATGCATATACCAACAAATTTTTCCTTTTAACTCGCACTTCATATCTCTTATTCTACTTGATTTTCCTAAAATCAAATACACGCAAGCATAAAGATTAATGGTATATTGAGTTCTCTTCCTCTCAATGCAGTTTCATTGCTTTGGCTAATTTATATGAACTTGAGGAAAACGAAAATGTAGAGTGAGTTTTTTCCTTTCCTTTGTTTTTCCTGGTGATTACTTATTGAGAATATGACTATCAATTGAAAAATCCTTGATAACTTCTGTCTGATAATTAGGTTGGACTCGTCATTTGTTACACCAAATATTTCCTCGAACAATGGGATTGATCTAAAACACCATCAATATTTAAGGTTTGCATTTTAGGAATTCCAAGAGAATCAACAACATCAAACACAACCTGACACCGATGATCGCCTCACGATAAATGTTGTGATCTTGTGCTCTAGATCCCACCTACAACTTATTTTTGCACTTATATAGAAGAGCATAACTTATAAATGTTGGGATCTTGCGCTATAGATCAGTAGAGAAGTGCTTGATTATATGTACTCCCTCCGTCCCATTTTATGTGACAACATTTGACCGGGCACGGAGTTTAATAAATAGATAAAGACTTTGAAATGTTTACCAAATTGCCCTTAAAAAAATAGACTTATTTTTCTCTCTCCTAATAAATGTATTGGAGTACTCTTTTCAAGTTTAATAACTGAATACTTTTTCTTTTATCTTTTGACAGATGCTCTATAACTTAAAGTTAATTATTTCACTTCTTCGAATTTGATTTTATTATTTTAATTAGTTGAGTTGATATTTAGGGTCACTGTATGGATTCACGCACTCCTTTTTTTTGGTTGATTTGATTGCAGGTAGGGTGAGAATTTTGGCTAAAAGATGATATCAGATCAGAATGTAGCATTTGGTTTTGGTGCTGGCTGGGAAACTCACAAGAATGTGAGATTTATGCTTATGCAAGGTATCTCTTCTTCTTCACGATTACTATGTAGTTAATTTTATTTCAATTTAGACAATCTTAATCATTCATAGCTCATCAGACATTGGTATGAAGATTGAAGCTTAAAGGTGTTGTCATCCTTTAAGTTTTCAGTTTATTCTTTTGATGAATTCAACTGCCAACTCCCAAAGGAGATCAAGGGTAATCTTGATATTCTCATTTGCTGGTCAGGTACTTAGGTTGGTAATTCACTTTTCACTGGTTTACTGCTTCTTTCTTTTTCTTGTTCGAAGTATCTTTTATAGTTTTGAATCAATATTTAAATTTAGGAATAACTTGCGCCTCCAACTAATGGAGGCACCATGTTAGTGATAATTTCTTCCCTTTAGCATAAGGATATTCCTAGGATGATTGAAGTACGAGATCAATTGTCTTTTGTACTCTGTGTAGTACCTATGTATTTGCTTTAGACTATGCTCATGTCTATCTGCAGATATATAAAGTATTTTTCGGTATTTGATGTTTAAAATGATAGCCTACTATTTAATTAGCCTTAAACAATTCATCAATAAAAGTTAATATGATTTGGCATGATCTCTATCTTTTGATATGTGATGAATTTGAATGAAATGAGACTTCATGTGGAGTTCAGGTTTTCAATTTCTCTCAACTTTTCTTGAAGTATAAACTATCGTTAAGAAGTAATTGGGTTATCATTTATTTTGGTTCAATAAACTTTCAAACTTTCTGCTGAATATGCCCTCATTTTCATTCTCGGACATATTAATTTTTTATTTACCAAAAAATACTGCAATTGGTACATTTTCATTTAATTACATGTAGTAGATTAATAATCTAGCAACAACGGTATTTGTGTGTTGTTTTCCAAATTACATAAAATTTACTTGCTTGTACTATTTTTTTAGATCAGTTGTCTGTAATATTTCAACTTATATGTGCTGAGTTGAGTGTTTATATCAGAATTGCACCGATATGTTCTAAATTGAGTTTTTCCTTTTGTTTCTAGAATAACTATATTATTCAGAATGTTTGGCAATGACCGTCAAGCTTGACTAACAGATATGGTTCCCCTATAAGGAGAATGCTTGCCCTGTGTTCCTTGGTAGCACAAACATAGGTCTTGTATGCCAAGTCCTGTAACTCAAAGTTGAAACTTAGTGTACAAGATAGCTTAAATCTCACAAATTTATAGGCAAAGCATATTAGTCACTTGATGCATTTGCTTTCTTACATATATGCAATAATATTATCAACTTCTTTCATTGCAATGACATTGTACTACTTATTCACTAATATGAAAATCAAGTCTTTTATATGTTGGCACCAATTTTTCTGAAAATGACGATTCTTTGATTGACGGGCCCTTTCATATATAGGACGGATACACATTTAATTTATAACTTTTCAGTTCTTGTACACAAGTTTGTAATTATGATCCAAGTATGAGAACATGAAGATAACTTTTGAATGTGTTACTAAAATAACTTGTGTGCAAAATCAATTGTGTTGGGTCCGTGCATAGCACAGGCTTGCTTATCTAGTATGTATATATATGCGCGCGCAAATGTGTACTTTATCAATGAAAAAGTTTTGTGTAATTATACAAACTCTAGGGATGTTTTTGTGTTAAATATAAAGAAAAAGTGATATGATCAAACGTGTTCCAAAGAGTTTCATTGCCACGAATAGGAGCCATCGACTAGTCGAAAATATATTATTTGTTTGGTAAAATTTAAAGAAAACTATTCTATGTATACAAATTAAATTATTTGTTTGGTAAAATCATGTCACATTTTGCAACATTATATTCTGCAGTACAAAATTTCAGAAGTAGCAAGCATAATAGACATAATAAGACTCTATACTATAGTTTCGATAATTACGCTCCATAGCTATAGTTTTGTTTGCTATGGAGGTTGTGATTATATAGTTTTGTCTGTTTGTATATTTCTCTTGCGAATATACAAATAGGATAAGTATATACAAAAAATTTATTTATACATTTAGGATTTTTTCAGAACTCGGTTTGTATATTCCGCTTGTCAATACACAAACAGGATAAATTTTTTTGAGTTTTTCATAAAAAAATCGTATGAAAATAGCTAGGGTAAACATATACAAAATTCTGGATTTACACAATCAGGATCGAATTATACAAATTGTGAATTTATACAAATCAGACGAATAACAAGATTGGGTGAAACTATAGATGCGAATTAAAATTTCCCTAAACAGTAGCTATAGCATTTAATATGGTTTAAATGTTTGTTATTCTGCACAATTTAGACGTTGAATTGGGCTGGGACAGAAGAGCGGGATATTGGATTTGCCCAAATCCCAAAGAGGTCACAAAAGAGCAACTTTCACATATAGCAAACACAAAAATCATATTTGTATGCTATAGCTATAGTTTGCATAATTGCGCTCCATAGCAAACATAAATATGTATATTTCGCTATACATATACAAAAGAAAGCAGTTGTATATAATATGTTTCTGTTTCGGTATACATATACAAAATATCAATTGTATAATCTGTGTTTGTTTAAAGCGAGAAAGAGAGAAAGGCAAACGAGAACTAGGCAGGGAAATTTTTGTACTGTATAATTATAAGTGTATAGGATGAATATATATATTTGCATGTGTATAACAAAAACGCAATTTATACATTTCTGTTTGTATAAGCGAGAGGAGAGGGAGAGACTGCCGAGCGAGATCTGGGAGAGGGGAACGAAAATATATGTATATATAGGTTTTGGTTATTATTTCCTCTATCAACTTTTAATTGTCATGATTTTCTTTTTTAGAGTTAAATTATAAAAAATTGACTAACATTTTACGATTTGTTTTTTTATCATATAGATATGCAAAAAATTGTGATTCATAGTACTTTTCTTGGATCCGGCTCCTCTGCATTTTCCCCAAGTTCATGCTTGGATGTGAGACACATGACATAAGTAAGAATTAATGGCTAAGATTTGATTGATTAAAATAAGATTTTAATTATAATTAATAATTAATATTTCATAAAAATAGTAATGTCACAATCATACAAATATATTATCTTGTCCATAAATATATTATAAAAAAAAATCTCTTTTTTTTTTCTCTACGAGTATTTACGTTCTGTTTTTTTTTTAATTGAGTTAGTGTTAGATTGCAATTTTGATCTTTCTCTTTAAAATTGGTTATCACATATAATTAATAGCAAAAATACTCACAGGAAAAAAATAATAGAAAAATAGAAAATATTTAACATATTTAGGACAAAAACAGATGATAATACTAGCAGGAAAAAAATTAGAAAAAAAAGATTTTTTTTTATAAAATATTTATGGAAAAGATAATATATATGTATGATTGTGGCATTACTATTTTTATGAAATATTAATTATCTAAAATATAATTAAAATTTTATTATAATCAATCAAATCTTAACCATTAATTTTTACCAATGTCATGTGCCTCACATCCAAGCAAAAACTTGGGGAAAATAGAGAGAAGAGAAATGAAGAGGAGCCGAATCCTACTTTTCTTATAGTTTTTGAATATCTAAATTATTTGTATAAAATATCGAATTAATGTAATCTAATTTAACTTTGAAAATTAATCAATTTGACTTTCGGAAAGCAAAACCTGATAATTAAAAGTGGACGAAGGGAGTAATTAAAAGCGCAATAATAGGGTTGGGATTAAGGTAGCTAGGCCACTCTAGGCTCTAGTTGGTGGCTAACATACAAGACGTGATGGCTAGACAACATGGCTTCTAACTTCTAAGGAGTTAATTGATTAATGTAATAGGTAGGACAACTCAGGGAGGCATTCAAATTTGGCAATTTAATTGCTTGATATTAACTAGCTATTCCTTCCTACATACAACGACTCTTGCATTTTTAATATGACAAAATTAAAGATCACAATTTAATTAATTCTAACATGGCTACAAATCGCCTCATTTTACCATAGTAGATTTGGGCTAAGGGTTAGCTGCCCAGTCTGTGTAGTACTCCATCAAATATCAATGCTAAGATACTAATAATTGTGTGTCGGCTACATAAATTAGCTACTATTTTATAAACTCTTTTATTACCTACTACCCCCTCCCTATGTTGCTATTGATTTTTAGTTTGTTTTTTCTCCACAACATTTCCTTTGAGACAATATATTTGTAGTAAAATGCATGAATAGTTACGTATTATCATGATGTTTCTCTTTTAAAAATTTGATACTCTACTCTGACAGTGAATATTTTTCAAGAAAACAAAAATTAATACTCCTATCGTTTTAAAAGAATGATTTAGTTTAACGTGATACGGAGTTTAAACAAATAAAGAAGATTTTTTAATTTTATCGACCTAAATTAAAATTATGTAAAATATATCAAAACGTCTTTTAATCTTATTGCTTTAAACATGTCACGTGGAAAATTTTAATTAAAACTTTATCAAAAAAGTAAAGGAGTCATTTTGTTATAAACAAATTACAAAAGTAAAGTACGTCATTCATTTTGAAATGAAGGGAGTAACTCATAAGTGATAAGCACATGCTATTAGATTCTTGTTTCAGATTATCCGCAATATGTTATACATAGCTATTTTTTAAACTCTTTTATTACTCTTACAATATTGTTTTAAAGTATCTACATATTAAAAAAAAAAAAAGACGTAAAAATTTCAAATAACTACGATGTTCTCATAGATTGAAAAGTAAGTAAGTGGCTATAATAAGATGGATTATAACGCTAATTTACAAGAAAAATATTCAAACTCGAAAATGTCATCATCCTTGTTAAATTCATATGTTAGTTATCTTTGCTTTCTTTTCTTTTTTTTTAAAAAAAGATGTGGATACAGATAACTCAGATGTCTTAGTCCTCTTTGTTTCTTTTGAAAATTTCTTTAGCAATTAATCTTTCATACTTTTAATTGTTATAATTTCTTTTTTTAGAGTCAAACGATATATTTTTCATCAAATTGATATGCAAATATTTCAAATTATAGTACTTTTCGTATAGTTTTTGAATATCTAATTTTTTGTTTAATATATTAAATTAATGTAGTCTAATTTCACTTTAAAAATTAGTCAAATTAACTTTCGAAAAAAGCAAAATAACAATTAAAAGTGGAAGGAGAGAGTAAGTCGGTGCAACCACAAAGAGGTATATTGTAGAAAATTGATGCCTTTACATGACATAGTAAAATGGTGAATTTTTTTTTAAATGGTGAATTTAATTGCTACATTATATAAAGAGCATATCAATCAATGTAAATTTTTCGTTATCTTGTTAAATATTTGACCTTTTCTTTTCTTTCTAATTTAAGTACTACATCAATCGGTCTTACGACACAGCAAGGAATCAAAAGTAGAACATTGGAAAAACTATTAATTCAAAATCTTTAATTAATTAAAGATGTATTAAAAAAAACTTTGATGGTATAATAATAAACCCTTCACGTAATTCTGACCCAAAAAATAAATAAAAAATTTACGTAAGAATAGTTGAATGCTCTCTTTATCCCATTTCATCTGTACCCTTTCATTTTTAATTTGTTGAAGAAGAATGTTATTTTATTATAATTAAAATTATTTTAACTCGTAAATTCATTTTTTATTTCGAATGTAATGATTTACAAATACATAAATATTTAAAAATATATTTCAGATCACAAATTTCTTTTAATAAGTCAAATAAAAAAATGCTATATAAAATGGAACGGTAAATGTATTATGGGAGTTGGATCATGATAAGGGGAACAAGGTATTGAAACAAAAACTATATACCCAAAGAAGGGACTTACCCAAAGTGGAAGGAATCATCATCGATTCACCTTTTTTCACATAAATACAAGGTCATAGAAAAAAAGAAAGTATGTGTGACAACTCAAGAAGGAATTATATATATGTTTGGGTGGTAGAGAAAATAATGGAAAACAATTGAAGGAGAAAAATAATATTCACCCATTTTGATTTATGTGATACAATTTATTTAAAAAAAGGAGAAAATAATACTCCTCTATCCCAACTTTTTATTTTACTCATGTTCAACTTCTCTTAATTAAGTATAAAAGTGTTAAAATGTACATTTTTGTATTTAAATATTAACAATTAAATTATATCATATAAATTGAGATAGAAGAAATACTCGAAATATAGTGTACTCAGGTTGGGTGGATGATGAATGAACGAGGAAAGTGATGTATCAAGAAATTCAGTACTAAATAATGTGGCCACCGATGCTTGTGATTTGTGATTTTACCTAAAAACAGGAGTCACCATCCATTTTCTCTTCTTTTTTGTTTTCCTTATAAATAATTATTACAAGATAAAATCCAAAATGAATTATTTACGAAAGGCAAATCTGAATATTATATTCAAGTAAAATTAAGAAAGAATATTAATCAATTCAATCGGTGAAACACTAGACATTTTGAAAGGTTTCCTCTTTTGATATTTTTCTTTTTATATTAATAAAAGAAAATATGAAATAAGAACCTTTTGACTCTATTCATGTACTCCCTCTGTCCCAATTTATGTGACACATTTTGTTTTTCGAGAGTCAAACAGTTTAAGTTTGACCGAGAATTTGCTCATGGAATCTTCAAATTTTTTAAAATGAAATTTATATATTTGTAAACTACATAAAAAATACTATAAGTCTCAATAATTGAAAATTCAAAATAATTAAAAGATATATGAAAAAATTACGGTCAAAGATAGACTTGTTTGAATCTCGAAATCCGAAATGTGTCACATAAATTGGGACAGAGGGAGTATATGTCTACGATGTTGTTTCTTTTTCTTATAAATCTACCATTAATTTTCTCCCACTTGATTTTATTATTACTTTTATTTCAGTTATTGTATTATCTTTTCTTGCTACATTTTTGTTTCTCTATTATTTTTAACATGGCTTCTGCTTTATTATATTCATGTCTTTCACCTGTTTTGACATTGATGTATGAGGAAGATGCAATGAACTTTGAAGCAAATTATGAAACATTGATTCGAGAATGTTTTTCCCATGACAAAAAGACCCTTAATGTTACTTCCTTTAGTTCATATTAAGTGAATTATTGGAATTATTTTTGTAGTTCAAAATTTAAGAAAATTATTGAGAGCTATTTTTATTATTTATCCTTGTCCTTCATTTAACGAGGATATTAACCACTTTACTTTTTTTTTTTTGGAGATAATGTAAAAATAATCCAAAATGCAATAGTGACGGTAGCATTTTATTTAAGTTATTAAAATAGTTTTCATTTGTAAATCCTAATAATTAACTTAATATGGACATGAGGGTAGAAAAGTAGCCACATGATTGCCTAGGCTGGTCAATTGGATGCTCTTTGTCAAAAAATTGTACAAAATATATAGATTAAAAATTATATTATATATATATATTTTTAATTTTAAACACCTCAAACGAAATTTTGTGCTTCGTCACTACTTGAGGGTAGGGGTGGGTATAAATATCGAAAAACTGAACTGAATCTAATTAATTTGGTTTATTGATTCGGTGTCGATGTTAATTTTTCAAAAAATTGATTTTTCGATTTGGTGTTCGGTGCAAGGGTCTCAGAACACCGAACCTTTATTTTTTTTAAAATATAAAAATTAAGAAAATAATTTACAATGAAACATTAACCAACAATTAAATCATTAATGAACAAATCAAAGTAGCAACAAATGTTCTACTCCATAGTTAACTTCAAATATTAATTCGCAAGAGGAATCCAAACATATTTTTATCAATGTACATTATGTAAAGGAACACATTTTCGCCCTTGTTTTTTTTTATCTTTTAGTTAGCACAATCAGTGTTCCATGACGAGACACATCATTCCTTAACATAGTTTTAAATTTTTAAGTATATATCTTATACTTTGATTTTGTCTTCATTTTATTTTTTTCATTCGCACCAAAAAATCGATTTAAAAACACCGAACTAAACTGAACTGAAGTAGAAAAAACCGAACCGAACTGAACCGAATTAGTTTGATTTAAAATACGGTGCACACTTTTCTAAAATCAAAAACTAGAGAATTAAATCAAAATTTGATAAAATTGAATCGAAGAACCGAACTCCAAGCCCATCCTACTTAGCAAGCATCATTTAACCTTGGATCATCGATCTGATATGTAGTTTCTGCCCTTTTATTTAACCTTGTAATAAGTAAGTATTTATTTTTCACCAACTTCCTTTGCTTTATTGGTCAGTACTTACTTCCTCTCACGTCACATGGATATACAAACAATTTATCTAGTGATTTGTTTGATTAATTACTACTCATAATTACCTAATCTGGCAAGTAAGTGTGGCAGTAAAAGTAATATGAAATTACTGAAGAAGTTGTTCGTACAGCTGTGTATGTATAAGGACAAAACGTGAATGAATGAATCTAATTTCTGTGAGGATATTTACAGTGTTTTGTGGATCCTATGCAAAGCAAAGAATCTAACAAAGTCATGTGCTGCACCTCTTCTTCTTCTGTCTTTTATTTGTATTTTACCTTTTAAATAGTACTACTCTACTACTACTATTTCCTAAACACTCCTTCCCACTTTCTCAATATTCGCGTGGGACGCATTTTTGGACCACCTCACTTCCGAGGTTTCCAAGTCAAGATTTGAAATTTATAAATTTAAAATTTTGTTGGTTTGAATTTAATAGGTTCGAAATTTGGTTCTGAATAGAAATATAATAGATTGAACTTATCGACAGTAGATATTTTGTTCAATTTTTTTTCCACGTCAGATCGCTAGCTAATTTCACAATATATATGTCAACTCTCATTAACAATAGGTACTAGATAATTTTATTTTTCAAGGTTAGGATAGTTCTATCCATTTTAATTTATATGATATATATACTTTGAATTTCGAAAATTAAACTTTTTGTTTTGATCATGCATTCGGATATATAATATCTATGAGTTATGAAAAATAATTATATATTTAAAAATTATTTCAATAATTTAATAATTTAAAAGATTATGAATAAATAGGAATAAAAAAAATCTTATTTAATTCTCCGAATCCGATAATATAAATTGAGTGGGTCAGCTCAGTCCCCACCTAATTAAAAATGCAAGTAATGTAATTCAACTCTATTTTATTTTGGACAGCCAACTTTGAAGTCTATATCAGTTTGTTTGCCAGACCAAATATAAAATTCAGTTTGTGTGGTCAAAATCAAATCAAGAGGGCTATTTTATATTTTATATTTTGAAAAGGAATTTAAAATATAAATAATAAAAGAGAATGAGAACAGATTTTTATTTTAATTATTCTTGTCTCCACTATCCTTTCTTTATGTCTCTCTCAAAATTAAAGTAAATGTTAGTACAAAATCTTGTATGTGTTGTACTGTATTATAATTGTAAATTGTTTATTCAATATAATAAATAATATAATAACAGAGAGTGGACAAAAATAGAAGGTTAGGTATTATTATTAAAATATAGTATGACGGCCTAAATGATGCAATCAGTTCCTATTATTATTTTAGAAATTTTACATATGACCTTAGTATAATATATCGAATTGAAAGTTGGACATCAAGGTTACACATGTGGATTGGTTAATTTATTCTCGTACTTAAAAAGTTTATTGTATAATGCTTTAAAAAATAATTTCTATTTTTGTACTCCATCCTTTGACAAAGTACACAATTATAGAAACTAGCTGTAGAAACGACTAAATCTAGAAAAGACACTTTGACCCTTAGGTTTGGCCGTAGATATTTGTAATGATCTTGAAGATAAATTTTAAAAATAATTTTGTAGAAAATTTCAAGTGATACACTGATTCTAAAAAAGTTCAAATAAAATCTTATGTCTGAAACGTCAAATAAAATAAAGATAAATAACTCTGATAAAATCAATACATAATATCGATTAAATCAAATGAAATTAATCTTTCATATGAAATTAAAATAATAGGTACTTATTCGAAAATAATTTACTTTCATTTAGTGTTCTGTTAGATGTATAATTGAACAACTATTTTGTACGTTAACAAGATAAGAATGTGACTGTACACACATCAACCTCTTCAAATTTCTTAGATAAGATCACCCTAGATAGATATGTTGATATTCAAAATTCTAAATGTACGTGTGAGGGATGAATTATCGAATAACTCGAAAAAGCTTGTACTCCATAATTGAATAAGAAAAGTTGAATTTGATTAATGGAACATTTAGGAAAATTCAATGCATAATGAATCAAAATGTTGTGTTAGATGAAACTTGAATAATAGTGGCATCTATCTATGTATAGATATAGAATAACAAGTGTATAGGTTTACCAATTAAATAGGTCCTTTAAAGGTTTTGTTAAGTCCTTCTCACCATAATTAGGCATTGATCTGACACATATAAATAGTCATGAGAAGTGATTCAAAGGACAAGCAATGAGTGTGACAATTCATCACTTAATTACAAAACAAAACAATCCCATTTTGTACATATATTTACTTTCCCTCTTTTCTTTTCACTCTGCTATTTCAACAGTATTATAACAAAAAAGAGAACATTGACTCGTGCTTCTTATGTGCACTACCTAATCAGATGACTTGTCTTCTACTTGTCCTAGAGACTCTTTATTTACCCCATGGACATGCATTTTCTCTTAGTACCAATTTGCCTATAAAAGATTGATTTCACTTTCAATTTGCCTTTAAACTCTTTATTTTTTGTTTTGAAGGTGTATTTAAGTACATTTAGATAACGTCTGCCTATAGATTTTCAACTATATTTTTATTATTATCTGTTTGACCATGAATTTTGATCGAATTTTAAAGATCTAATCTCCAAAAAAAAATTCAAGGGCAATTTTTGGATTTGCAAGACTTCCCACTCATAAAGCAACAAATTTTTACAAGTAAAATTCATGTCCAAACACTAATTCAAAAACTTAAAATTTCATATTTCAACTTCAAAAACAATAGTCATCATTCAAATGGGAAGACATAGTAGTTGGACTTTGGTTACAAGAAAAACAAAAACAAACGAATAATAAATTATATTTCAAATACTTCATGAGAAGCTAGTGGCCAAATGTATACAAGTTACAATGAGGGAGAATGGGCCAAATTGGCAGTTCATAGTCAGAATAAACTAATACAAGTCTAGTTGAAAAGCTTGCCGATCAGAGTTAGTATTGGAAAAACTAATGAGGAGACATATTTTCCAAAACATTTTGTCTACCCTTTTTTTTCTAATTTTTCTTTTGTGGGTTCAAACCAAGAGCGCCTTAGGTAATATATATATATATGGAGTATTAAGAATATCAACCCTTTACTCTTTACAAATTATCTTAAAAGAAACACAAATAGAAATATGGCAAGTCATTAAATGAGTGATGATGGTCAAGAGGGTCTCATGAGTGAATGATGGAAGCCATTTTCTGAGGACCAATTTTGAGGTCTTACTATCTGCTGAGGGAATCCTGATGATGCTGCAGCAGCTGCAAATATCTGAGGAGGAAAATTGGATTGCCACTGTGAAGAACCATTGCTCGTCGCCGCAAGCGATAAATCTCCGACATTTGTACCTCCAATTCTGCCTCCATTGCTGCCACTTGGAAATTGAATCTGTAACATGCCCCAACATTTTTTTAAAATAAAAAACGACGATTTGAAAATAAAAAAAGAGTACATTATTAAAGAGGATATTCACTTGATAATTGGATGAGCCGAATTGCTGTGGAAACATTTGAATCATATGGGATTGATCACCAGGTTTCATAAATTGGCCAAACCGTTGCACTTGACTATTATTATTATTATGCTTCAAGGAGACTGGAGAATGCAAGTGCGTCTGGCTTAAAAGTTGCAAAGTTTCTGTTTCATTGTACCCATTTTCTCTTCTTCGAGCATCAATTAAGGCAGATTGCTTCTGGAAATTAAAACATGTTGCATAAGAAGAAAAATAAATTCACAACGAAAACAAGATATAGCAATTGATCGTGTAAATATACCTCAGGCCTTAAACCATGGTGCTGCCAATCAATATCCAATTGCATTGATGAAGAATTTTGACCTCTATTATCCCCCAATTCTCGGCTTCCTTGCGTTGAGCTTGAACCACCCAAACTTAAATCCAGATTGTGATCAGCCGCGCTATCAGAAGATTCTGGGAGATCACATTAATGAATCTTCTGTTTGAATAATCACATCAAAACATAAAATGGAAAGCACATAAAAGCAGTATAGTACTATTTACCAATTGAGTTTAGTTCATTTTCATAAATGCTTGGATCAAAGTTTGTAACTGCTTCCTTGCCATTACACTTGATGGCAGCTTTATCATAAGCTCTGTATTAACAAAAAAACTACGTTAAATATTCAGTAATTCAAAAGGCCAATTGAGGTTAAGTGGAAGAATAAATTCCGCAGCGCAACCACACACCTGGCAGCTTCAATCTCAGTATCAAAGAGCCCCAAATAAACGTACCTATTCAAAGAAAGAACAAAAGTTACTAATTGACATCTAAAGGATTATTCCTTTGAAAATGGATTTCACCATACAGAAGAATAATAATATGAGGATAGGAATTGTTTTTTTATATATATTCTTTTTACTTTTTGCCTAAGAACTGTCCCATTCTAGCTTCCCATCTACCACATTTGTGCAAAGTCACTCCTCTATACTTGGAGCTTCCCCTCGGAAAACCAGTACTTTGTCTTCGAAGCACATGCACAAATTCTTCCTTTGTTAAACTTGTCATCTGTATCGTACATTAAAAAAGTATTAGAATTTTTATTTTTATTTTCAATTTGCTGGTGTCTATTAAAACTCTTGGCACCAAAATGTAAAGCAAACAACTATGAAGATAAGGAAAAAATACTGTTCACAAAAGTACTCCAACTAGACAGGCACAGAGAAATAAAATCAAATCGAAAAAAGGAACATCATAAAACACACACTTTTTCCTAATCAGTCACACTGATCTTATCATGGTATTACCTGTTTTAAATCGGACTCATAATCCTCTAAGCTAAAGTTTATGTCGGCTTCTACTCCCCGGAATTTGATGGCTGCCCTATCGTATGCCCTGTATATTTTATTTTAAAAAATAAATTTCTAAGACTGTTGAGTTTAAATTTAACGAAAAATTATAAAAAGGTGGCTAAGAAGCAGGAGCTCACCGAGCTGCTGCATGAGCAGTATCAAATCCACCTACACAGAATTCAGAAATGATATAAAGGAGATTCCGTTAAATAAAGACCAAATTAATTTTCTAGTACCAACAAATGATTAAAAAAAAAATAGCTTAATTGAAGATTATTAAATACCTAGATAAACTTGTTTACCACAATCCCTGTAAGATTATTAAAGCAAATTAGAAAGAAAAAAAAAAAAACAAGTCCAAATTTTAAGCTGAAGAGAAATAATAATTTTCGATAAAATGGCTCACCATATATGAGATTCCCACCGGCCAGTTCTCCGGTAGAAGGTAACTCCACGGTACTGTGAGCTTCTAGACCTTGGTCCACGGCGGCTCTTCTTAATAGGCTGCTGCTGTTGTTGCTGTTGCTGTTGCTGCTGAACCATATCTACAGGCTTCGCCAATCCCGTGTTGCCAAGTGTCTCCGTTTGGTAAAATTTAACTCCAACCCAGTGAGCTCTGGGAAAATTCGGGGATCCATTTTCAGCAGCAGCAACACCACCCATTTCAGACTCATCAACCGGAAAAAACTGCCGGGTCACCGGCTGTTCTTCATCGCCCTTACCCGGCCCCACCATAGGGAACCCGAAAATTTTGCTTGGAGGAGTACTTCTCTTTTTCTTCCCTCTTTCTCCATCTAATTCCTCTTCAGAAATATCATCAACTGCTACAGCTGATGAACTTGAATTCGAAACGGATCCGACCCGTTTACCCTTCTCATCATCGCCTTCAAACTCTATCGGAGAAGAACAACCTTCTTCTGATTCATTTAGATCCCACATTTCTCTCTACAAAAAATACCCAATCCAAAATCTCAAAATTATAAAACAGAAAACAGTTGATTTTTTTTTTTATGTGTGAGGTGGGGTGGTTTTGGCTATTGCTACAAAAGGACTTGTTTTCAGTTTCCTAGACTTTTAAATATTCTCCTCTATTTCTCTCTCTATCCCTCCCTCTAGTTGTATTCTTTTCTTTCTCTCTGTCTGTCTAAAATAGATGCGTGGAGTTGAATATATATATATATATAATAATGATGATAGTATGTTGAGTGAGTATATTGAAAGAACATGAAACCTACGACTTATAGAGAGGTTAATAAAGTTGTTGGAAGATGGAGAAAAATAAAAGGTTAGTGGAGAGAGATAGGGTTAGATATGATAGATATATGTTTCCCACTATTAACTACTTGTAGTATTTCACTTGATTTTGTACCATTCCTCTCTTAGCTCCCCAATACAGTCATGGACTAGCCCACTTTTAGAATATTACCTAAAATTACCATAGTAGTAATATTTATATAGAAAAATTACCACATATTATTTCAATCAAATTAATAAATTCACTTAACATATTCTATCAAAAATTATCTATTTATCTCTGAATTAAAAATAAGATCTACGTATACTTTATGATATTATATAATATTTTTAATTTTGATGTAAATATTTGGTGCAAATAAACTATTCTAACCCCACCTTTCTTTTTTCTTGTCCCTAGTAACTTGGCTTTTTACTCTTGTTCAATCATTCATTAATATACTTTTGCTTTTGTATCTTAACTTAGTTCATTCACTTTTTTTTTTCCTACTTGCAGTGCAGTAGTCTAGCGTTTTTAACCAATCTCATTACACGCTTTTATGAAAGGAGAACTGTGTGCCAGCAGTAACTTTACTGTTCTCAAAATCTAGCTATATCTGATGATATTTTCTTATTGGTTGCCTTTTCCTTTCAAAGAAAAAAACAAAATGATTTTTTAATCTTGTTGTTTAAATATATTAAGTAAAATATTACAAATAGAAGAGATATTATTTTTGAAATAAATTTAAAAAAAATTAAGATAAATAAATTAAAATCGATGAATAGTATGTGGTACAAAAAAGAAACGTCTCTTTCTTAGGCAACTTTCCGACGTTAACCAAATCGAAAAGTATTTTCGTCTCCAACCATTCATTGATTTTCCTTTCTGTCTGTTGAATATTATTATATTAATATATTTAACAAAATATCTAGTAATGGAAATAGACTGAATGGATGAGTTTGAGTTACTACTCCATTGCCTTTATTAGGTTACGCTAATTGTCATTTCCTTTTCCTTCATCCAATCCCACGTTAGACAATTCCTCTTTATCTCTCTCTAACATTTCCTTTTCTTACTCTTTTCCTACTTTTATTTACACAATTGTCACATGTAAATTTCTTCTTAAATATCAATTATTGGATATTAAAAAAATATACATAAAGTAAGTACTATCTTCGTCCACTTTAATTATAATGGTTTTCTTTTAAAGTCAAATAATAAGTATTTTGATTAATATTTTACGATGTATTTTTTATCATATTGATATGTAATGCAATTTATAGTACTCGTATAACTTTTGAATATCTAAATTTTTTTAAAAAAATTTATCAAATTAATATAATTTAATTTCGTTCAAAAAAATTAATCAAATTAACTTTCAAAAAACGCAACATGACAATTAAAAGTAGAAGGAGAGAGTATAAATTATTAAGTACTATTCTTGTATCAATACGATGAAAAAGTACATTTATCTTAAAATATCAATCAAAATCATATCATTTTATTCTAAAAAAGAAAAAATATGACAACCAAAAATAAAATAAAGAGAGTATTAAATTTCAAATACACTCATAAATTTTTAAAAATATAAGTTCAAACACAACTTTAATTTCTTTGTAGATTCAATATGAAAAAATTTAAAATTTTTACTTCAAAATATTCTTAAAAACTACTCTAATTTATTATATTTATAATTAAATACAATTTTCAATTTCACAATATCCTATTACATAATGAAACGTGGCGAAATGAGATGGGACTATCCAACTACACTCTTGGATTAGTCATTTTCTTTTACAACTAGAATTCAGTGCTTTTGTTTTCACCATGTTTTTACTATTTAGGAAAATGGGGATAGGAAGGAAATAAGGGGTATATTTGGAATAAAAAACTATTGTGAGTCAGTCAGGTCCACAACAGAAGAGAGAAGAAGTTTGGTTTCAGAAAAGGAAATTGGAATAATAGCAATAAAAGGCAAAACTTTCCAGAAATGTCTAATCCAAGAGTACAGGAGTGGGCCCACCCATTTCCTCATTTTGCTCTTTCACTCACCAATGCTTTTCTCCCTTTCTAATCTAATAATAATAATCACCACTCTCACTTCTACGGCGCGTGCTCTACAATTCTTGATCTTTTTTCTCCACACCGACTTTACGGATCCTCGTAACGCCACCACTTTCTGCAGCTACTTCTCTATTTTATTTTTCAAAAGTTTTATTAAAAACTAGTAAACTGAACTGCGCCAAGCGCGGTATATTAGTATTTTAAAAATTAAATTGAAATAAATAATATTTTACTTAGATTCGTAACTTTTTCTTTTATATATCAATAAATGATATCAAAAAATAAATCATCAAAATAAGGTGAAACACCATAAAAATAATCAGAAGAAAAGATAATTATTTTTTTGAATTGGATTTGCCTCGGCAAAAAAAAAACAAATAACATTATTTACTTTTTAAAATCTATGTCCGAAGGTCATTTTAGGGATGTTGAAATTGTAAATGGACTTTGCATATTTAAAATAGCATCTCGAATGAAAAAAATTGTAATAATAATATTTTGCATCTACTTTACTCGTTACGTTCTTTCTTTCCCTTATTTGCTATCACGTCAATTGCTCATTAAATCTTATTTTAAACACTATGTAATCCATAAAAAATACCATTACATGCTATTCAAAATTGATATTAAAAAACAAACAAAGTGAGTAATGACCTAATGAAAAATTCAAAAGAAAAAAGGAAATATTAGCAAATAATTGACACCGTAATAACCTTTAAAAATTATAGAATTTCAATATAATTTTCAAATATTTTTTTTTTCCACACAAATTTTGGGCTTTTAAATATAAGGGGGGTGTTTGTATTGAATTGTTTTAAGTAGCTTATAAGTTAAAGGATATATAAAAGTCAAGTTGGGAACACTCAATTTTTTACTTTTAACTTTTAAAGAAAAAAATAATCAATTAAAGCACTGTTTGTATTTTCCAAACACGTTCAAAGTTCATAGCTTTAAAAAAAATTGTTTTTAACTCAAAAAATAAAAAGTTAAATATAAATAATTTTTAAATAAATGAAAAATATAGAAGATTTACTTTTGATTTTTAAAACTTTTTAAGTTATTTTTAATTTATTTTAAGTTATTTTTAATTTATTTTAATTTATTTTTAAATTTGTCAAACACTTTCAAAAATTAAAAATAAATTTGATTAATTTTTAAATCAATATAATAGACTCTTAGTTTAACACTTAAGTTATTAATAATTAGTTTGATAAATATGAACTTTTTGTATGAACATTTTTGTCCTTAAAATCAAGACCACTTATCTTTTGGATATCTTTTTTCAACTTTTACTTCAAAGTTTGAAAACTCTAAGCTACGTATATGAAAACACTTGCTTCCATTCATAAAAAAACTTGATCAAATACATTCAATTTCTAAAATAAGTAGTCCGTAGGAAATTTTTTTCTTTAAAATAAGAAATTTAACCTTTTAGAAGATTAGTCAAACAAGCTTTCAAAGGCACAAATGATGACGTTTTTTTAAAAAAAATTATTATTATTTTAACAAAAATCACGTCAATTTAAAAATAATAAGTATAATGTCTAGTTTATAACCTACTTATATTTAATAAATACTTCTTCAAAATATGAAGTATAAGGATTATGGTTGGAAAATAATAACGTTTATTTAAAAAAATATTTCTACTAAGATTACGCTCAGAGGCGGACCAACCCTATAGGATAGGAATACACGTGCACCTGCTAACTGCGGAAAAAAGTTAAATGTATAGATGTATATCTATTTTGAGAAACTGACATAAATTAAAATATAATTAATCGTGCATTCATAAAAGCATTAGTTTTGCTATTGCGTTGTTGGTACAAGTTAGATGAATCACCAACTAGACCTGAGATTGAATTCAACTATTTTATTATTTCTATTTTTTAAATTTACCTTAGAGCTCATATTTGAGCTAAGGTAATATTGATACATCCAAAAGTCTTCAAATCTTAATTTTGCCTCTGATTACACTTATTTTGATACATGAGGAATAATATACTCCTTCTAATTCATATTAAGTAAATTATTAAGACTTTTTTTCATAGTTCAAAGTAAGTGAATAATTCAAAGTTAAAAAAAAATATTTTAGCCCTTTTTTCTTCTTCGTATTAATCCTTGATTTGGTGAGATTATTAATTATTTATATTTTCTAATTTAATATTTTGGGTATAATATGTAATATTAGAAAGTACTTAACATTTAAGTCATTTTATATTTTCTAATTTAATATTTTGGGTATAATAGGTAATATTTAAGTCATGTCATTAAATTATTATTTTTTCTAACAAAGTGTATCAAATCTCAACGACTAGAAAGAATATAAAGTAGCTCTAATTAAAACCCTAGTATAGGTTTACAAAATTAATGAGTAGATAACTAGCTATAGGTGGAGTTGTGAAGGAAGTAAATTTAAGCTTTTGTAATAAACCTATAACCTATTGATGCCCCTAAGCCTAAATTATTACATAGATAAATATTAAACCAGACTCTGTCATATATATATATATATCTTATAATAGTTATTTACTATTGACTTAACATAAGGATTAAAAAACAGTAAATGATACGAGTAATTTTATTAAATCATCCTTATAATACATAAGTTATCTAAATATTAAAAATGAATAGTATTTTTTAACAAAAATAAAATAGACACAATATATATAAAAAATTATTCATTAATTTTATAATTGAACAAATATTATTGAATATCTCAAAATAATACAATATAGTTGCAAGTAAAAATGCACGGAAAATATTATTTAGCAAGTCTATAATCCCTATTGTTTGGTTCCCTTTAAATATACTTTTAAGGACTAGTATAAGGATAGCAGATTAAACATTTATATCTTTTGGTCATTAAATTTCATAGACATTTTTAACAATAAGTTGGGAAAATATCATTGTCGAATAGTCCTTTTATTAAATAATTCACGTAATGTAATTCACCACTTTGAAAGCACGTCGAGATAGTTTTTTTCTAGACTGTATTATTTGGTATTCCAAAAATAAGCAATTTTATTGCTGTCACGTGTATATCCTATAAAGCAAAATTAAATTGTTTCCCCTTATTCCTTGAAGAAAATGAATAATGTTGGCTGGAATTTTGATTCTCTAATTAAGCTTTCCCTTTTGGATATAAAATTTCGGAATTTGGTAAAAAACGAAGGAGGTGATTCATGTAGACGGGTCCATCTGCAATTAAGTTTGGGGGCACGTGTAATGTGTTCGTTAGATTACTTTTTTTAGTACATTTCAAAATAATCGGTTCTTATTTATATTTCATAAATATATGTTATTTAATACTTTTTCTATTCACTTTTACTTGTCACTTATTTTTAAAATATATTTTTATTTTTATTTATTACTTTTGATATAACAAAAAAAGGCAATAAATTTTTCCATAATTTACCCTCTGCATTAAATACTTATTTTTCAAATCATTTTTCAATACATCATTTATCAGGCAATAGTTTGGTAAAATATCCATATTATTTAACAGGAAGTACTCTCTCAATTCCATATTAGTTGAATTTGTGAGATAAATACACTTATATTAAGAAAAACATCTTAAGAGACATGAAATCTAAAATGGTGACAACTAAAAGAATAGGGGAGTTCTTGCTACATTTTTAAATTAATTTGAATTTTTAAAATTAAGATAGATTTAATTAAGGATAAATTTTAGGAATCACATAATTTTAATATAAAATTATAATATATCCCTTTTTAATTTGTAATTACATTCGGATACATTAAAGAGTACTTCAGATACATTATAACATAAACCGGATATATAATATGTAGCTCATACATTATAAAATAAATCAGATACATAATATGTAGCTCGGATACATTATAAAATAAATCGGATACATAATATGTAGCTCGGATACATTAAATACTGGCTCGAATACATTAAAGAAATAAGGGATTTTAGAGGTTTTTAGAAATAGAACGATTTTAGAGGTTTTTAGAAATAGAAGGGGATATTGAAAATAAGGGAAACATAAGACGTGTATTTCAGTAATTTTTCCTTTAATTAATTTGACATTTAAAAATTAAAATTTAGATATTAATAATATGATGGAAAAATATCTTAAAAGTGTTGGTTTATGTTTATTATTTGACTCTAAGAAAAAAAATTAACAAGTATTTTAAGATCGTATGATTTTTTGTTAAATTAGGTCTTAGGCCTGACTCATACCCTAAAAGCTAGCTCAAAGAGAGGAGGATTGCCCAAACCTTATAAGGAGTCTACCCATCTCATTAACCACCGATGTGGGACTTTTGTCATTCTTTAACATTTTTTAATTAAGGGTGAAAGATTAAGTCCTCACCAAGAAAATAAAAAATTCAGATATTCAATTAGTTGTATTGCTAAAATTATCCGATACTTTAGGTAGAGAAAATGAGGAAAGAAGATGGGTGTGTTTGGTATTTTCCAATTTTCTTATGTTTGGTTGGATTAAATGTTTTCCAAATCAACTCATTTTCCTCAAATTTAAGGAAAATGACTTCCTTTCAAAACTTAAGGAAAACATTTTCCAAAACTTTCTTCCAACTTCAAATTACAATTATTTTTTTATGAAAAAATCAATTTATTTTGTCCCTACCCTCAAACCAGCTCCCCAACCACCACCCCAGCCCCCCCTAAAAAAATTAAAAAATTAAAAAATTAAAGCTTATTTTTAAATTCAATATTTTTACCCTACCCACTCCCAAAAAAATATTAAAAATTATTTTTAAAAGATATTTCTAATTTCAATTTGTTATTTTTTACCCCCCCCCACTACCCTCGCCCTCCCCCCTCCATCAGCCCCTCCCCCCCAACCCCCTTCAAAAAGAAAAAAAATTGAGTTTGTTTTTAAAAAATATTTTCAACTTCAAAATTTTATTTTTTCACCCCTACACTCGACCCCTCCCCCAACCCACCCAACCCACCCAACCCTACTCGCCACCCCTACCCCCAAAAAAAAATAAGTTTGTTTTTAAAAAATATTTTCAACTTCAAAATTGACCCCCCCCCTCGACCAACCTCCTACCCATCCCCCCCACGACCCCCAAAAAATCATTTTAACTTTGTTTTTCAAAAATATTTTCAATTTCAAAATTTCATTTTTTCACCCCCACCCCACCCATCCCTACCAACACCCCACCACCCCCAAAAAAAAATTAAGTTATGCTTTTAAAAAATATTTTCAACTTCAAAATTTTATTTTTTCACCCCAACCCTCGGGGGGGGGGGGGGGGGGGGGGGGGGGGGGGGGGGGGGGGGGGGGGGGGGGGGGGGGGGGGGGGGGGGGGGGGGGGGGGGGGGGGG
>JAJOOS010017741.1:0-18318 GCA_029582725.1 Solanum chiquidenum | reverse complement strand
TCTAATTTCCATTGTCTGCGAGGAGGGGGGGGGGGTCCTGCTACACTAATTCTCATTGTTTAGGAGGGTCCTGCTACAGTAATTCCCATTGTTTATGAGGGTCCTGCTACTCTAATTCCCATTTTCCAAGAGGGTCCTGCTACACTAATACTCATTGTTTAGGAGGGTCCTGCTACACTAATTCCCATTGTTTAGGAGGGTCTTGCTACTCTAATTCCCATTGTCCAGGAGAGTCTTGCTACACTAATTCTCATTTATTAGGAGGGTCCTGCTACTCTAATTTCCATTGTTTATGAGGGTCCTGCTACTCTAATTCTCATTGTTTAGGAGGGTCCTGCTACACTAAATCTCATTGTCCAGGAGGGTCCTGCTAATCCTATTATTCAGGAGGGCCCTGTTATACTACGTCTCATTATTCAGTAAGGTCCTGCTATACTAATTCTATTACTTAGGAAGGTCTCACTTAACATAATCATCAAATAGAATCACTACAAAATTATTTTTTGCCCGAGTTTGCACCAGAAAAATATCATTTAAGCTATTAGCATAAATGAGAAATATTTGTACCAAAAGAAAAATGCAAGACATCGATACAATTAGGGTGTTCGTTCCCTAGAAATAAAAGATGGTATCTCTAGAGTGTTTGCTCCCTAAGGTCAAAATGCAACTAGGGTGTTTGTTCCCTAGAAAAGAGAGTGATTTTTTTAACAAATAAAATATGCCCCAATATTTAAATTGAGGAACTTTGAAACTCTTTTTAATTTATCACTTTTTTTATTTTTTTATTTTTTTAAAAAAATGATCCAATTTCATTCCTTCAAGGATATAAAATTTTATTCTGTGAGATCGAGCCATATTGTAAGATTGCCTACGTATCTTGATTAACAAAAATCAGGTCTAACGTAGTTCATATAAATAAATAAATATATTATTTTTTTTTATTTTTTTTACAAAACACCTCCTTTTTAAAAAAAAAATACTAGAGGAGAAAAGAAAGAAATTAATTCATGGTTGATGTTACTTTGACTTTAATTGGTACCAAAAATTAGTGTTAACATGTGAATCACCTTCAACTATTTTCAGACAAATTTGAGGTCAACTTTGAGTAATCTCTATAGTTTCAAATGGCATCTCAAACATACTTAAGTATTTACAAGATCAGTTCATCTTGCCTAAATTAAGGGATAAAATTATTCATACCCGCATATTTCAAGTGCCCTCGCAACAAATGAAATCCTACTTCACAAAATAAAAGTGTTCTAATCTTAGGACATTTTAGAAGTCACTAACACTTAGAAAGATATTCAATGCATGAAATTGAGATACCATATGATTGACCCTCATGTAAGTATCCACTAATGTGAGAACACCAAAAATGAGATCAAATAGGACTTGTCATTGGCTTGTAATGTAGGCTTAGGGAAAGGTAGGATATTTATTTGGGATAAAGTGACTATTTCCTTCTTAAAATTTGCACAATGCTCACAGTTTTTTTTTTTTTTTGACATTTGACCTTTATTTTCTCGAAAGTTTCTCCTCTTCTTCTTTTTTCTCATTTTCTCTTCTTTTCGTTGGAATTTTTTTTTCTTTCTAGCTTTTCTTTGTCATTTTTTTTGTCTTTCACATATTTGATCTTTTCACTTTGTTACCCAACTTAGATCTTTGGCACTGTATAGATAATTGATAGTGCACTCAAGGAATAGTGCATTTATGCACTGAAAAGGATATATACTAAGATGTGGTTATTCAAATAAAAGGTTTTATGCTCAAAATGAGAGTTATATGGATAACATGTCATTTGGTAGGCTTGAAAAGCACAATTGGTCAAAGAAAGCCTATAATCCTTTCCCAAGTTAAATGTCATTCAAAATTTTGCCTCAACCTACATTCGGACCAAGTTCTAGATCAACAAAGTCATGCCGTTGAATTTTATATCTAAACCTAACCACACAATGCACATGAAACAATGAGGTCAAATTGTTTTATGCCTTAACTTTAAGCAAGATAATTTCTCAAGTAATACATACATATATATATATATATATATCAAGAGTTACCAAAAGAAATCTATAGGTAACAACAAAGTTGGTTTGTCTTGCTAAATAGTTTAACAAAAAAATATTCTTATGCATATTCCTAAGTATGCTGGTATCAACCAAGTCAAGATTATTTTTTTTATAAGAACAAAATCCTTTTACAGAAACATTTTCTATCTCCCTTTGTTTAGATTTTAAAAATAAGGAAGACAAACATTTTTATTTGAATTTGAATAATAATTTTTTTTAAAAACACTTTTTTCGCCTCAGTTTTGTGATGAGGACTTTCTAGTTTTTTTTTGTTGGACCGAACCTCAGAATAAGGTTGCCTACGTATTTTTTTAAAGCAAGTATCAAGTCAAACGTAGTTAAGAAATATGAGTAAAAACATTTTTGGTTTGTTTTTTTAAGGACAAATCCTTTTTTTTTAGAATGGATAAACAAATTATTCATTTTTTTGAATGTCTTTGAGTTATTAATTATTTTTTTCTGACAAATGCAATTTTTCAAAGTATTATGAAAGTAAAATATTTTAATTTTTTTTTTATTAACTGTACAGAAAGATTTTTTTTTTTTTTTGTAATTTGGTTAAGTAGTGCTAAATCTTTCATTTCATTTTCTAGAAATGTATAATATCTTCTAAAAGAAAAAATATTTCATGTTTTCTCTCTTTTTTTTAAAGATCTAAAGATAACATCTTCTTCACTAATCACACCAAAATGAGTCAACTTATATAGACTTTCTAAATAAATGCATTTTCATGTAGCACATAAAATGATCTACAGTTAACATTTTTTTTTTGTAAAAATTTAAAGATAACATCTTTTTCTTTATTGTTGAATTTTTATTTGTCTGAACTTAGATGCGTAACCGCATTCTTGGTCTTGACATTTAGAGGCATAACTTTCTTTTCCTCTCGAGTGCATCACACCTAATAATCTCAATTTACACCTCTAGGTTTGAATTAATAAAAATTAATTATTAAATAATTTGATCAAGGTGCGCCACCGCATCCTTGAGTTTCTTTTAAAGTCTCAAAAAAAATGTGTAACCACATTCTTAATTGAAACAAGTATTTTAACATGCCTAAAATTCATCATGTTATTAAAAAAAAAAAATCCTTCATACATAAACCAAATAAAGTAAAATACATCTAAATATTGAGGATATAATATATAATTCTGACTTGACTTCTATATCTTTTTATTTTATATTTTATATTTTTATCACTCTTAAAATTAACGTCAAAATTAAGCATACACTTTCCAATCAAACAAAACAATAACAAATTGTTAAAAATAAATCTCATTTATTGTTTGATAAATAAAACAACAATAATTTTTTGAGCCTAATAATTTCTACTTTATCCTTATTAGCATCGAAATCAAGAAAAGAACAACATCATGACCCGTTCATTTTAAGAGATCACAACTAATGAATAAAAATAAATAAACAAAAATAACCACCAAATAAAACTACTTTCATTCATTAAAGAGATATAACACTTAACATATTCTTCATTTTAATCAAATTATGAATAAAATAAAAGTGTAAGAAAACATATCACATAGTTCCATCAAATTTCATGAATAAATAAAAGAAATAAGATAAAGTTTAACCTTAAATAAAGAGAATAAGTACCGCAAAATCTTGATTGAAGCTCGATTAAAACACCCACGAATCTTTTTGTAGATTGTATGTAGTGGTATATGTGTTGTATTTATATGAAAGTAATGAAAAAGAAAGAAAATGAGTGAATGTATTTGTGGATTTTTTGAAAGAAAAGTAAACTAAAATAAAATGAATTCTCTTTAATGAAAAAGAAAGAAAATGAGTGAATGTATTTGTGGAATTTTTGAAAGAAAAGTAAACTAAAATAAAATGAATTCTCTTTTTTATTTATTTTTGTTGCTCGCCTGTAGTGTCTTTTTTTTTTGGTTGCTGTTTTTTTCTCTCTCTTCGTCTGTCTGTATGTGTGTGGAGCGTGTGTTTTCTGGATGATTTTTTTTTTTTTTTTTTGTGTGTGTGTATTGAATATAGTAGTGTATCGGTGTATTGTGTTATAGAAAAATGGGGAGGGAAGTGGGGTTAAGGTGAGTGAAGTGGGGGTAATATGGTGAAGTGGGGGTGAGGGTAATGGAGGTGGATTGAGGTAGTGGAAAGATGTGAAGGAGTGTTAAGTTATTATAATTATTATTTTTTTAATTATTAATATAATATAATATAATATAATATTTTTTAAACTAACAAAAAATGAGTAGCTAATAATAAATTATAAATAAGAATTACTGGATTATTTATTAAACTAAAAATAAAAATAAAACATATTTTTTTTTGTTATTTTCAAATCTTTTAAAATAAAATTTACTAAAATAAGATTAAAAAAATTATCTGATTTATATATAAAAGAAATATTTATGTACTAAAAATGGTGTAATACCTTAAGTTCGGTAAAAAATTATGTGTCTACAGTTGTGAAAAATAATGAATTCTCAAAATAGAAATCAATTAGTGCATTTTTAAAGTTAGTTGAAAAAGAAATTTTAGATTTCGGTGTATAAATATGTCAAAATCAGTTATCATTTTTCTCATATCTCTAATTCAGTTCACGATTTAAAGTTCTGGTGCTTACAGTATTTCTTGAGTTTCATTGAAGCCGGAGAAGATGGTACAGAGCAACAACATTTTTTCAAGATATTCATATTCCATTGATGATATCAATTCATTTGGTCTACTGTGTCCAGTGGCGTAGCCACATTGTGGTCAGGGTGTCCAATTGGACACCCTTCGTCGGAAAAAAATACCGTATATACTAGTAAAATGATACATGAAATAATTAAATAACATATTTTGAATACCCTTAATATAACAAGGCGTTATAGCTTAGTGGTTTCACCTCCTTGGAATGAGAAAATGCTCGTGTTCGAATCTCACTAGTTCTACAATCTGAAAAGAGCTTTTGTTGTGCTATTTCTGGACACCCTTTGTGAAATTCCTGGCTCCACCACTGACTGTGTCTTAAGTTTTTTAATGGAAAGAGGTATTTTGAAAGATTCTTAGGTGTCAAATTTTCTCTAAACTTGTGTTGAAAATCTTAATCTTGATGCCTCCTTTCTATTCATGGTGCAGTTCAGAACTAAATGAAGAGCAGCCCCTAGTGTTATGGGCTGAGTTCTTGATGATGAAGGATGATCATACCATCATAGAAATTTCGACTCGTACTACTTCTTCTTATATGTTGGCTGAGGAGAAGAATAATCAGGACGACACATGATCAGGATCTGCCACCTGATCATGTCAAACATGGAATTGGGAACCCAAATGATGATACCTATTCATTTGGTCAGTTGACTACCACAAATGTGATATTTAGCTACGAAATTTTTAGGTACGACACAAATTTCTTCACTAATTATTCATTTTTTGTGACAAAAATTACATTTCGTATTTAAATGCATAATGTCACGGACTTAGAGTCTTACTAATGTTCCATGCGACACTTGACAACTTACTCACTACTCTTTCAAGATCTTGTAAGCTCAAGTAAGCCTTTAAGACTAAGATCGCTACGAGAATGCAATGAAAGACTTAGAAAGATTTAGAGAGCTTTTGGAAGAAGACTTTTGTATTGCTTGGAAGAATGCTTTATAACTTGGTTGATGATTTGCAAATGAATGCTCCATCTATTTATACTACCACCTAGGGGATAAAGTGCAATTATTAATTACTTTACAAGTCCCTAAAGTATTTACACTGTGGTTGCTCTCTAAAATTCTCTACACATTCTAGGATATTTCATAGCCTTCTTGAAAAATTTAAGGAGTTCTAGAGTTCTCCATAAGCCTCTCCACAATTCTAGATTCTTCCGTCCCTATCCTGATGCAAAATTTGACTGGCAAAGTGGCAGGACATGACAATACGCAACATATTTTTAGTGACAAAACATATAATTTCGTACTAAAATATTGTCCACTGAAATTTTTCACCAAAAAATAATTTGGCGCCATTTGTTAAGTACCGCTAGTGACAAATTTTAAATTCTCAGTGACACGGTATTTTATCACTAATAATTTATTCAATTTGTGACAGACTATTATTTGTCTTAAAATAGTTATAATTTTGGTCACGAAAAAGTTTTGTCACAAAAAATAAATTATTGTAATTGTGACAAATCAAATTTCGTAGTTAAATATTGTAAACTTTTGCTACAAAATTTTATAGTAAATTGCGACCTAAGTCTATGTCACTAATAATATAAGCAATTAGTGACGATTATTTTGTTGTCTCTGATTAACCTACGAATTAGTGACAATATAGTTTTGTCACAAAATTTACAATGTTTAAATAGTGACGATTTAAATTTTATAGCTAAATAATTTAACTATTTGCTATGAAAAATATTCGTAGCTCAATATAAAATTATGTTTAATTGTGCTTGTTTATGATTACAAGTGTCATTTGATAAATATTCTTTTTCAAGCACTCTCTATAAGAAATGACAAGACAAAATCATAAAATGATATGATAATGCTGATATATATCTTTCAGAAAGACAAGTGATAATGCAAAAATAAAACATAGCATGAGTTAGGGTTGTGATGACAAAGAACACTTATACGAAGTTAACGTTTACTTGCAAGCCTATATTAAATAAAAGTGTGGAATGTTTTATGAATTTTTGAATAACTATTTCTTACTAACGTGAAAATGAAATATGGTAAAAATGAAAGCACCCGTTTTTGAAAGAATTAACCAACTAAGATTTCAATATATTATAATAAGGCTTTGTAGAAGTGGCGGACCCACGTTGAGCGAAGGGGGTGTCTCTCTCACACACACACATATACGTGTTGGTTTAGTGATTCACTGTCTGATTTTGGTGTTTGAGGTCAGGGGTTCACTTGTCATTTCCAACCTTATTTTACAAAATATAACATATTTTGCATAAAAATGTGCTTAAGTAGTATTGAACCCAAGACCTCTTATAGCTTAAAACTAATTTAAATCAATGAGTCAAGGATCTAATTTATTTATAAGTGTGATAGTTAAATTTTTAATTTGCCATATATAAATATCAACACCGCTTACTGAAGATTCTGTGTACACCACTGTATTTTTTAGTGGTAAAGTATTATACATTCTTGAATACGTATGTGAACACATAATCTTGATACATAATCCTATGATAGTGTAATGATCCATATGATCGTTTTGTTTCTTTAAACTCATTTTTTCAATTTTAAAATTTTCATAGCTTCATTGTGTTGCTTATGACTTGCGTAAATGTGACACGATTTTTGAGGTGATCAAATCATAATTGGTTGAAATTTTCATTATTGAAATTTGAAAAGTTAGACCAAAGTCAACATTTGAAATTAATGGGGCCAGTTTCGTGTTCTAATAGTTTACAAAAGTGTGGAGTATTTATATGAATTTTTAATTAACTATTTCCCATTGACGTAAAAAAATTAAACATAGTAAAATGAATGCACCTGTTTTGAAAGAAATTAAACGTCTAGGATTTCAATATATTATAATAAGGCAATGTAGTGGTAAAGTATTATACATGCTCGAATATTTACGTGGACGCTACAATTTCGGTACCTAATCCTTAGATAGTGTAATGATCTGTATGATTGTTTTGTTCCTAACAACTCATTTTTCAATTAGAGCATTTTTATATTTATTGTGTTGTTTATGACTTGTAAAAATGAGTGACACAATTTTTGAGATGATTAAATCAGCACCGGTTGGGATTTTCAATTTTAAAATTTGAAAAGTTTGACCAAAGTCAACATTTTGGATAAACGAGGTCAGTTTTGTGTTTAATACTTTTGTTAGGTTCGAAAGATGTTTTTTAACTTGGTTGGATGATTATTACGGGTCCCAAGGTGTTTACGAGTGACTTGGGCCTTTTATTATTAATTTGAGTTTTCAGAAAATTAAGTTTGACCATGATCAATGTTTGGTCAATACAACATCCTATGGATGATTTGATTATTCCAACAAGCTTGAAACGTATGTTATGATATATTTGCACTATTGACTTGAATCTAGGGGCTTTCAAATGAGTTTTGGGTGCTAGTTCGAAGATTGTGTTTTAATGTAATGAATATTTAATATACCATAAGAATCAAATGAGCTTCAAATGGTGTTTGATTGAACCATTAGATTTGTATCATAACTTTGGAACTTTAGCAAAATAAATTATTGTATTTCAAATTTGTATAAAAAATGTTGACATTCAATTTTGATCGACCTATAACCCTTCCCAAATTGCTATTCGATTAAATACTTATTTTAAAACCTGTTTCTTTTATTACATGTTTAAATTTATATTTAAATGATTATATACTTTAATAATCATGATTTACAAAATTATTATTATTATTCTATTATTATTATATTTATCGTTTACTAAATTTGAAATAATTAATTTGTTTATCTATTTAATATTTATAATATAAGTATGTTTATTTTATATGAATTTTATTATTATGTGTAGTATGTTATTAATTAAGTAGTGAGTCATTTAATGTTTCTCCAAATGATTTAAATCATATAATTTTTTATTCAATTTATGTCAATTCTAACCATTTATTGTTACAAAAAATCATATCATTTCTAGGCAATTCTAATCAAATAAAATAAAATTTAATTTTAATCTCATCCATTTATTTTGTATTGATATCGATGAACGACCATAATTTAATCTCTCTTTCTTTCCCATTTCAATTACCTTCACTCCCAAAATCCTAAAGGGAATCGATCACTCTTCCTCTTCCCAAAGGGACCCGAAACCGGCACCACCATCGTCCTCTTCCTCTCCATCTCTCCAGCGCCGCCCATCACTTCTCTTCTACTCTCTCCTTCTCGGCATCTCTTTCCCTCCGTCGAAGATTAATCGCTCCCTAACCAAAATCTCTAGCCGGCAGAATCGCTTGAAGGTTGAAGCACGGATCTTCTCGCGAAGGCAAAACTCGAAAGGAGAAACTCAGAACGACTAAGCGGTGATTTCTCTCCTAACATATTATGTAATTTTGTTTGTATGTGTGTTTGCGCTAAGTGCATACCCGATTACTTGTTTTCATTTTAAAGCTTTAGATGTTTGCAATGCATGTTCATCTCCTCTAGTTTCTGATTGATTAGTTGCACTCGATTCTCCATTGATCGTAGTCGGGTAAACCCTAATTTTGTTATCTTTTCCGGCTTAGACAATGATTCTAAAAGATGTTGATTGATTATTAAGCTTAATACCATATCGTGTGGTTGAAAATCAATTTTTGGAGTCCTAAAATAGTTTTGCGGACCATGTTTATGGTATCTTTGAGCAATCTCTTTTCTTGCCCTCTTGAATTTCGAATTGTGACCTATTTTTGGCCAAAAGATAGTATGATTTTACTTTGTTCTATTTAAGGAAAATGCTTCTTTCCTTTTGTTTTCTCTAACTGACTGACAAGCCTTGGTACTAATTTATTTATGGAAGCTAGCAAAGTATTGAATTCGTATATCTTAGCTGATTGTTTTCTTTCTTAGTTCGGACAACCGTCTTTCATTCAAGAATTTTTTTTATTTCTTAGTAATATTTTTTAGATTGAATATGTCAGCTAAGGAAAAATCTTTTCTTGATTGACTAAGTTGAATATCTCCTGCCTTTTTGATCACCATGCAATTAACTATATAATTTAGAGTCTTCTGCTCATTAGAGATCACTGGAAAAACAGCCCTACAACTCTCTTTCTCTCTAAAGAATAACTACTGATAGAAAAAAGCCCTCTCTCTCAAAAAGAGATCATTGATCACGGGAAAAAGCCCCCTCGAACTCTCTTCCTCTCTAACAAACTGATGCTAACATGCTGATTTCTCTGGATCTCTTATTGTTGATCTACGCCTAACTTGTTAATTTCCTTTACTATGCATTGAGTTGTTTGAACTTACATCGATCTTTCTATGAAATCTAAGGTTTTGATGCTCAAAATCTGCTTGAGTTTATTTTCCTCCTAGTCGAAGGAACAATTCTTAAAACTTATTCGGTCTGGTATGTGAAATGTTTCTCTGTTAATACCCAGCTTTATATACATGATCATAGTGTCAAATCTATCTTCAATTACACCTATATTATCTAGTAGTCTTAAAACTCCTATCCTGCAAAGTACCCAGCACTTTGATAGTTAGATTATGAGTACATATGATCCAAAAGTTGTGGCATAGCCTTGATAGTTCTTGTCTCAGACCTCCCTTGAAGGTAAACTTCTCCATTCCTCTTCTTTTGCAATTATTTATATGGCATTCAGAATTTTTTAAGTTTCGTTTGTCGAATTTTAAAACTAAAGTGAGCTCTTTGCTTGTTTATGAAGAATTTCTATTTGTCGGGAAAAGTTTTCACATTTTCTTTCTTGTGTTGGTGAGTTTCATTCATTTGTGGTGGGAGGTTGTTGCAGTCAAGGTCTTCAACTCAAGTTCCACGAGCAACCCAAAAAAGGTAATTTATGTTTTCAGGTTCTTTTTGATTTTCAGTAGTTTAATTCCTGTCAATTTGTCCTGTGTGCTTAATTTTAATTAGCTTCAACCTTCAAGTTAATTTTTTTTAACTCTCTACTCTCCATTAGAAAGCTAGAAATAATTTGTGATGGTATTAATATAGTTAAGATGATTTAGACATGTAAGACAAATTGAACCAGAACTTTACTTTCCTTTTGCCTTGCTTATGACGTGAATTCATCACATTCTATATGCTTGTATGCAGTCTGAATATCAATTAGTTTAACAAGTTATATTTTTATTTTCTCGTGTATGGTCAAAAACATAAAACAAGGGAGAACTCTCATGAGTTTCTTGGACATACGTGAATATCTTATGATGTTTATCATCTCACACCCTCACCTCTATACAAATGTCTCATGCAGACTCCATATACTTTCCCCATTTATTTGTTTATGATTTGAGGATATTCAAATTTTGTTAAGAGTTTGAATGAGGTTGAGAGTTTACCCCAACCTCATACCAATAATACTCCCAAACATGAACCCTCAGGACATCTTTAGCCACTTCTTTGTAGTATGTAACTTTCGTATTTCTTGGACATTGTGATAAAAGGCCAGGCATGTTGATTCAGGTTCTAGTTTGAGCTTAAGGTAAAAGTAGAAACTTCACTCCATCTGTCCCAGTGTTCACCAAGAGATTCGAAGGTGGAACCCAAACATAGATGTGAAATTGAGGTTGTTAAGTCAATGTCCCTTGCTTTGATTCTACAAAGGTATTGAAGCATCATCCACTCAAAATTCCTCCTTATTACCCTAAGTCTATTACCCTCATACTGACGGACAAAATCCAGGTCTCACAGTTATGTCAAGCTATCCAAACTTAGTGCCTATGGTGGACTTGACAACTACACAGAGATATTAAGGTAAAATCTTTCACATCCAAGCAAACCAAAGTAATAAACCTGGAGTGTAGGCCATGTTTAGATCTCAAGAGTATACTTGGTGTAGTGAGTATGCTGCTTAACTTATGTAACGAGAAACTTGTGTGGCTAATTCTTTTTTCATTTATTAATTATCAGTTAGTTTCCAGGAAAAGTTCTATTTTCAGATAAATTATGGCAGAACTGTATCCATCAAGTTCAAGCACCTCACTTAACCTTCATTGCTCTAAACCTTCTCAGCTTCTCGACTGTGGAAACTCAAACACCCATTCTCCCTAACTTGCAAACCAGCCACCAGGATTAAACTTTTAATTAAAAAATCAAGAAAGTCCTCCTTACTCTAGAAATAAATTAACATGACACGTGGCAGGGTTAGGCAAGCAGAAAATAATATGCATAGATCTTATTCAATAACTACTCCAATACTAGATAGTAATGTTCTCCGAATTATGCACCACATCAAACAAGTATATCCAAAACAGCAAAGAAAATCGAAAATGATATCTTGTCTGACAAAAGAGTACACAAAAAACTTAGGATTTGTGCTTGTGAAACAAATACTAGTGAAAGGGCCTTCTGGAAATTTTACTTGCTTAAGGGATCTGAAGGAATTAAGACACTCCAGTGCCTATTAAATGAACAATTTAAGGTGGTTCATTTCTTTGCTGTGGATGATTTTGAAGAAACTGTTTCTGCACCAAATATTATTCACCATAGTGAAGCATACTTGGTTGAGTGTGAATATGAAACTGATGCTGAAACAGAAAGTGATGATGACCAGTCTAGTGATGATGAATATTACTTTGATGAGTTAGAGCTTATTAAGATGCTGAAATCTAAAGAAGTAAATGCTGATCTCAGTCACTACAAAGAACTTCATCCCTCCATGACTTTCAAGGACTTGAATGAGGCAAGAAAAATTGTGAATTTGTATTCTCTTGCAAATTCCAAGCCTATAGTAGTGGAAAAAAGTGACAGATCTAGACTAAGGTATAAATGCATGATTGATTGTCCGTTTGTCCTGCTTATTTCACAAGATGGTAAAGGTCCAGGTTTTAAGGTTAAAACACTGAAAAATAAATCACAATTGTGAGGATGCATTTAAAAATCCTAGAGCTTGCACAAGTACTTTAGCACAATATTTCAAGAGTAAACTGCAGAATAATCCTCAATACAAGCTAAAGAATATGAGAAAAGACTTGAAGGATCAGTTCAACTTGAATGCTAGTACCTCTAAGTTGAAAAGAGACAAGAGGATGACCCTTCAAAAATTGCAGGGAAGTTTCTTAGATGATTTCAACAGAATTGAGGCTTATGCAAATGAGCTTAGGCTAAGCAATCGTGGTAGTGCTATTGTGATCAATTTATCAAAGGATGCATTGGAACAAGGTAAAAGAAAGTTCCTTAGGATGTACATCTGCTTTAATGCTCTGAAGTTGGGATGGAAAGAAGGTTTGAGACCCTTTATTGGACTAGATGGGACCTTCTTGAAGGGTTAATGTAAGGGACAACTTTTGCTGGCTATGGCACAAGATTCTCTTGCTTCTATCCATTGGCATGGGCTGTAGTTGATAAGGAGACAACTAGGACATGGATATGGATATGGTTTCAACAACTTCTGAACAATTTATTGAATTTGAAAGATGGTGAAACTGTCACCACCTTTATGTCTGATATGCAGAAGGTAAATAATTTTTTTGTTTATTTGAATAATTTTGTCTTCTTTATATAACAGTTTGTATATTTACTTATTAAATATAGGGGCTGATAGAAGCAGTCAAAAATGTCCTTCCTTTGTCTCACCACATGTACTTTAAGTTGCTTTAATTATTTTGTTCTCTTGAATATATTAACTAACTATTCATTTTTATTGATTATAGGTACTGTGTTAGGCATATTGAGGCCAACTGGATGAAGAGATTTAGGTCAGGAGAGATGAAGAAACTGCTTTGGTGGGCTGCTTGGAGTACTTATGAGGAAGATTTCAAGGATCAGTTGAATGCACTTGGTGCATTGTCAAAAGGTGCTACCAAGGATTTGCTTAGGTATCCACCACAGACATGGTGCAGGGCATATTTGGATACTATATGCAAAAATCAAATGGTGGATAATAATTTCACGGAGTCCTTCAACTCTTAGGTCCTGGAAGCAAGAGGTAAGCCAATCCTGAAAATGCTTGAAGATATAAGAATCAAGATAATGAACATGTTAAGAGAGAAGGAAACAGATGCAAGCAAATGGACTACTGATTACAGTCCTAAGTGCATGAAATTGTTCACTGCATACATGAGAATAGCTTAATTATGTAGTGTTGATTTCAATAGTGATCTTGGATATGAAGTGTCTGAGGATGAAGATAGGCACACAATGAACTTAGTGGAGAAAAAATGCACATGTAGGTCATGTCAGTTGACTGGCATTCCATGCCCTCATGCCATCAAAGCTATGTTGTACTAGAAGATAGAACCAAAGAATGAAATTAATTGGTGGTACAGTAAGGAAGCTTATTTGATGACATATAGGACAAAGTTGATGCCTGTAAGAGGTGAACAATTCTGGAATGTATTGCCAGAACATGCAATGGATCCACCTGATCTTGTGAAAATAGTGGGAAGACCAAAGACCAAAAGAACTAGGGAAAATGATGCATCAATTAAAAGAGCTGGAGAGTGGGCTCACTCAAGAAAATGAACTAAAATGACATGTAGTAAGTGTGGTGAAACTACTCACAATGCAAGAACATGCAATGTAAGAACATTACTCATTTACATATCTCACTGTTATTAGTACTATGTAGTTAAATAAACATTGTATTTTCAGTTTGTTGAAGGAGAGCAAAGGGCAACATTGAAGAGAAAAAGGGGCAGAACTGAGGAAGAACCTGAAGAAGAACCTGAAGAAGAAGTTGAAGAGGCCCATGGAGAAAATTATGATGTTAATAGCTCAGCCTCGTATGAACCATTTTGACCTGCTAGAGAGCCTGAAAATCCAGATATAAGGCCTCAAGTCATATCTGAAAATCGCACAAAATGAAGATGAGGATGAATCAAAAAAGAGCAACTGGAAATAGAGTTATATCTTTTAGAGGTGACCATGCTGGAATTAGTGTGCCTATAGATTTGCCTTACTCACCTACTAAGCTCACTTGAAAAGGAAGGAAGCTGTCACTGACAATCAGCTGGAAAGAGAGAGACAGAAGAAGGTGGGCAAGTTGAAGACAAGAAAAACTAATGGGAAATCCCTGATTTGAAGTGTTCTGGATAGTGCAAAGAGTTGTTTACTTTTGTTTATTTTTGCTTGAAGTTGGTAAATGCAAAACAATGCATGTGTTTTGTTTATTTTGAGTTGAAGTTGGTAGATGCAAAACAATGAATGCGTTTGTTTATTTTGGGTTGAAGTTGGTAGATGCAAAACAATGAATGCTTATGTTTATTTTGGGTTGAATTTGGTAGATACAAAACAATGAATGCTTATTTTTGTTTTTGCCTTGAAGTTGGTATTAAGTTATGAAGTTTGGTGAAGCATTAATGTTTTTCGTTTTTGTCCAGATTTTGTGAAGTTTGGTAATGCATTTCTTATTATTTTGGGTTGAGTTTGGTGGAGATTTTTATTACTACTTACTGTCCAAATTTTGGTAAGGACAGTAAGGTTCTTTACTCAGTTTATGTCCAGCTTTTGTGTGAAGTTTATTTCCAATTTTAGTTAATGTTGGTAATGCATTATGGTTCTAGTTTTAGTTAATGCTGGTGAACATATATTCAGTTCTATATTATAGCATTTTCAATGTTTAGTAGTTCCTGAAAGATGACTGCTCAAAGTGAAACTTAAGCACATTAAACAAAATTGTTACCAACCATAACTGAAAAGGCATTAGACTTGTAATTGTGACAAACTATAATACATAATGTAGAAACATACACAATAACAAACATTCAAGCATTTTCCATTGCAGCAGTAACATATATGGAAACCATTCAATTTAAGGGTACATATTCCCTATGTAGAAACATACACACTAACACAAAATAAGAAATCCACACTTTCTCTAATAATCATATAAAATAGATCTGTAAAGCTACTCTCGATATCACCATGAAATACAACAAGTACTACAACTTTATTACAAAATACAAATTTCATAATACATAAACTTGTAATTCAAACTCCATAAGTACTAAAACAACTAACATTCAATTCATACATTGAGTCCTACAGTGTTTGATCCTTACATACATTCACTTCATGATCCTTACAACAAACACAACGAACAAAGCACATGAAATGAAAATGATAGTTTTCAACTTTTTGATTTTCTTCTCCAAAAGTATAACTTTTCCAGCTTCTTGGGCTGAAATAAATTTCATTTCTTCAAACAAAATCTTCAGATTGTCCCTTTCAGCCTTTTCCATTCCATCGAGAATCCGTTTCAATTTGTTTGTTTCAACCTTCATAACATCCAATTTACCCTTTAAGTCCATTATAACAGTTACGACTCTTGGTGGGAGTTGTTGTTTGTCTTGCCATTTCCAATATCCACATGAAGTGACCTACATGTAGTGTACAAATTCAACCATCAAGTTTACATAATAATTTAGAGAAATACTTAATGTTAATTTAACCAATAAGAGTTTATATATAAACATCCAACTTACTTTAATTTACAACTTACTTTGGGTCTTGGACATTTGTAGAACCTTCTCCCTGCATTCAAATCAGTCCAAGCCGTCAAATTTAAAGCATTGAGACCACAATGACATCTTCTTACATACAATTTTTCAAGTAAATTGATAGAGGATTCCGACATTGTTTCGAAATTTTTGTCTACTTCAAAACCCTAGTAGCGAAATGTAGAAAGGGGTGAAATAGTTTCTTAACCTAGAACCACCGCGAAATCAACTTTGAAATCCAATGGCGTCCATGAGAGGAGTGAAACCCTAGGAGAAATCGTAGTAGAGAAAGGGGAAATCATATGATGTATTAGAGAAATGAGAATGGGTAAAATTGTATCTCTTAAGAAAAATGAGGGCAAAATTAGTAATTAGGTCTTATGAGTCTATGTGGAGGTGAGAGTTGTGTGGTGCTTATGTGGCGTCCATGTGGCATCTACGTGGCGTCCACGTGGCACTTAACATACTTCTGTTAGTTAGAAGGGTAAGTATGACCCAATACTTTGACGGAAATGGTACTTTTGAGCCAAAACATAGTTTAAGGGTATATGTGAGCTATTTTCGATAGTTCAAAGGTAATTTTGAGCCTTTTCCGTATTTATTATATTTCAATTAGATTTTCTTCTTATTGGAGAAGTTCTTTTGTTAAAGAAGCTTGCAAATAAATTTTATCTTAGTATTTAGTTGTTTTTAATTGTATGATCATGAATGTCATCAATATTTGTAATTAGTGACAAAATTATCTTCCAAGGATTTAACTTTTTGAAACAACTAAATTAAACTTTTCAAGAGAAATATTTTTCTCACAATAAATTTAGTTTGTTCATAAGTTGACAATATCTAGTGACAAATATTTTTGTCACCAATCATAACAACTTATAGTGACAATAAGTAATAACAAGATGATAGATTTAACTACAAAATTGTTAACCTTTTTTTTTAATAATAAAATTTGTCACAAATTCGTACATTTAAGGACAAAATATTTTTTTTGTATATAAAAATATTTATTTAGTGACGAAATTATATTTGTTCAACTACGAAATATATTCAACTTTAGAAATATCTGATTTCGCCACTGATTGAACTAAATAATTAGTAACTAAGTAGTTTTGTCGGTGTTAATAAATAATTTAGTGACAAAATCATATCATCAACTACAAAAAAATTACTTTAATGACAAATAAATTCTTCACAAATGCGGGGATGATTTTTTATTTTTCTCGTTAATTTAACATTTTTAGCGACGAAGTACTAAATCGTCTAAATATACATTTACTGACACGTTTAGGGACGATTGGTTTACGAATTATTTTTCCTCACACAAGATCTTTTGTGATGAAATGTGAGTAATAAGTGACAATAATTTGTCCTTGATAATCAAATTTCTTGAAGTGAATTTTAACAATGGTTCTTCTTGATGATTTGGAGCAGCGAATGCTCCTTCTTGATCAAGAACTCAGCCCACAACACTAAGGACTGCTCTTCATTTTATTCTGAACTACATTATGAATAGAAAAGAGACATCAAGATTAAGATTATGATTTCAAACACAAGTTTAGAGAAAATTTAACGCATATGTTTCTTTCAAAATACCTCTTTCCATTGAAAAACTTAAGAAACAGTAGACCAAATGAATAAGTATCGTCATTTGGGTTCCCAATTTCATGTTTGCCATGATCAGGTTTCAGATCGTGATCCTGTTTATCCTGATTATTATTTTTCTCAGCCAACATATTAGAAGAAGTAGTTGGAGTGAGAATTTCTTTGATGGTGTTATCATCCTTCTTCATCAAGAACTTAGCCCACAACACTAGGGACTGCTCTTCATTTTGTTCTGAACTGCATTATGAATAGAAATGAGACATCAAGATTAAGATTATGATTTCTAACAATTTAACATATATGTTTGTCACGACCCAAGCCTAGGGCCTAGACGTGACCGGCGAATGAGGAACCCGAAGGAACCTCAAACAAGCCTCATAGCGTATCATTACACATCCTTAGTCGCGGAAGCAAATAAAATGACCATAAGCGATAAGCATAATCAAGGGGGAAATAAAGACTAAGGGAGCAAGAGAGACAAAGAAAAGGAATGATACATAGATACCATAGATGAGTCAAGCTCAAGCATAATACACAACTTGTCCAACACCACCTCTAAACATGAGTACTTAGCGGGGGCCAAGAC